>JAODAC010043427.1:0-11317 GCA_027575185.1 Mimaenictus wilsoni | reverse complement strand
CCTAACCTAACCTAACCTAACCTAACCTAACCTAACCTAACCTAACCTAACCTAGCCTAACCTAACCTAACCTAACCAATCCTAACCTGGCTTACAACTAACCTAACCTAACATAACCTGACCCGACCTAACCTAACCTAACCTAACCTAATTTAACCTAATCTAACCTAACTTACCCTACCCTAACCTAACCACAAAATAACATAATCTCAACCTAATCTTGTCAACCTAAGCCCATCAACCTAACTCCATCAACCAAACCATGTCAAACCTAAACTTAACCTAATCTCGTCAAACTAACCTATCCCAACCTAATCGGCATGTTGGTATCGCAAAACCAAACCCTGTATAGATATTCCCTGTTCAGGGCCAGCCATTTCCGAATCAAGTGTAATTTCCAACATGATATCAAACCGTAAAACAGGTTCATCGAAACATAACCTGTGCGCAAATCGATTAACGACTACTTCACACCATTTTCACTTTCCATTCTTTTTCGACTCGTTAAAAAATCATTTCGCCTTCGATCGAAAACCCTTTTACTGTTTTGCTATTCGAAGGAAAAAAAAGAAACAAAAACATAAAGAGGAGGTCAACCACCGGATAGTTGGCCCGCGTAGTCTGCGTTCGCGACTATTCCGAAAGTTCGATGGTTATCGGCGGGTGTCAAGCGTTAAAGCGTGGTCGCGATAAAAATAGCCCGAACGCGGATACTCTACGTCGATGTCGATAGCCGTCGGTGTTCCACTCGATTGCTTCCACCGTTCCACCCGTGCCACCCCACGTTCCCCGAGCCTGACAAAGAAGAGCGCCTCCTCCGTATGGTGCTGGATGGATGGATTTAATACCGGGAGGTAGCCAGACCTAAACTAACCTAACTGGAGCGAAACAAACCTCCCGAGAGTGGCAGGAGTGGCGTCGACGATAGCAGGAGCTGATAGAACACTATTGAGATAGGAAATGAAAAGTGAGAAGTGGGAGGAGTAGGAGTAGCGGTGGTTTTGGTACAACGTGTCCCAGGATGTGTCAGTTGTTATCATCGTCACGTTGGCGTTGACCACACCGCGCCGCAGATTTATTGCAAAGTTTTGATTACGGTCGAGGTTGTCGTTCTTTTGCGTTTCGCTTCTAGTAAGGTCCTGTGGGAATACTATTCAATTCAGGGGGTAAGTTTTATGGACTTTAGTTGAATTTGGAGTTACGGAAGTTGGGATTAGGTGGTAGAAGATGGATGTTGGAAACGTTTAAGTGGTTCAAACTGGGATTATTTGGTTGAGGGTTTGAGGGGTTCAGTTTTTGCGGGTTTCGGAGTTTGAAGATATGAGAGATTCCGGACTTGAGGCTTTTAGGATCTAAGGGTTTCAAAGTTCAAGTGTTTTAAAGTTGGAGGTTGAGGGTTTTTGGGGTTTGAAGATTTCAAGGATTTGAGGATTTCGTGGCTTCTGGGTTTGAGGGGTCGGTGATTTAACGGTTTGTGGCTTTGAATATTTGAGGATTTAAAAATTTAGTGGTATGAGGATTTAGGGACTTGAAGGTTTGCAGATTTGAAGGTTTGAGGTATGAGGGCTTAGAGGCTTGAGGGTTTAAGAAATTGACAGTTTATAGGTTTCAAGGTTTGAGGATTTCACAATTTCAGGAATCGAGGGTTCGAGGGTTTGTTCCTTGTTTGATCCTTTCAGGATTTAAGGATTGAAGGATTTGAGATGATTTTCAGAGTTTAGTTGTGGAATATTCTGAGGATTACGACTCGACATATCTCAATATCATAACCCTCAGGATTTTATGTGGTCTTAAATCTTATGTGGGTTAAAAAAAGAGGTTAGATGATAGTTGGGTAATCTGGGGTAGTTATGGCTTACGTGAGAGTGTGGGTAAATTCTGGTCCGATCAGGTCTGACCTGACACCATCATGATCAGATCAAGACAAATCTTTTAGAATAGCCAAAAGATAAGTTTGACAGATAGGTCTACAACTATCTGTCAAACTAACACTTCTCTTGAGGTTTAAGTAGTAAAGGAAGAAGTAAAGGATTATGGGAAAGTTGTGGTAAGAGTTTGATTCGAGGTTTTGGTTGAGGGCTTTGGGGAAGTTCAATTATACTAAGAGGTTGTGTTGAAAATAAGCTCCAGAGTTAGACAGAATGTTTCCTGAAGGGCTCGATTAAAGATCCGTCCATGGGCTATGTCTATGAGCTATGGGGTTAGGGTTACTTGTATTTTCTTTCCTTGGGGTTATTAGATACATGGCTAGATTCAAGGTTTGGTTGAGTTTTCCTTTATTGGTTGGCTTAAAAGTCAGGCTCAGGTCAGGTTATATAGATGGTTTAATCGAAGGTTCCGTCATAGGTTTACGTTTACCACATCCCCAAGTCTCTTCCACTTTATCAATTTACTCCAAATCGTATCCTCTTCTGTTCCCAAAGCTACAAACTCTCTGCACTCTATGAACACCACGATGTCTAAATATCTAAATATCTGAATATCTACATGTCTTCAATGTCTTAACTGTCAATGGGTGTTGTCTCACATTATCCTTTCTAGACTCACAGCCGTAGAAGTAGAGTTGAAACACAAAGAAACGGATTTCCAGCCAGCCTTATCACCACAACTCGGCGAGATGAAGGATGCCCACGACACCTACGACCCCTCCAAAAACTCCAAGATCACCCTCCCCATCACCACACCAACATCCCTCACACCCCGAACGCCATCTCCAATTCGAACCCAACCCACAGATAACAGAACCTCTAGTGTCATCGATGACAAGAACACGAGCGAGCTAAACCCGAGAAGAACAGATGGAACTGTGATAACGTGCGACACCACTGTGCCTTTAAGTGTCATCCCCATGATAGATCCGATAGATTCGCGTAGGAACGGAAATGATCTGATCGACGATAGTTGCAACCCTCGCAGGGAAAGCCTGAGTGACAGGTGTAATCGAAATGAAACAGACGATAAGCCCCGACTGCGTGTCCAGCCTCGGCTGGGCCTGCTGCAACAATCCAAGAGCTTAGCAGTGAGCGACTCCCCACCCCTGACCACAAATGGTGGAAGCGCCAGAAATGCCGGAAATTGCTCCAGTAATGGCCGACAGATTTTTCCAAACTGTCCATTTTCACCATACGGAAGTCCAACAGGTATTAAAGTTTCCTTCGGAAGTCTGAGGGTTGTATGGCTATTATGATCAACCCTTGACATCGGGGATATTATTAAGAGCGTGTATTAGGTTGTATTGACATCAACTAAAGACATTACCACAAATTAATACCCAAAAGAGATATACAAGTAAATCATATGCTAATGATATCGAACCCCCCGGGGGTTTGTAATCCTGCTCCCGTATTCCAGGCTCGCCGCGTGGTAGCAGGAAACGCCAGCCTCTGCGCGAGTCCCGACGCGTATCAATCGAACGCACTGGATTATATCTTCAGCTGAATCAATACAAACTAAAGGACTCCATCGGGCAAGTAAGTACTCCTCAAACTTCTCTTCCTTCAAAGTCATCTCACGTCCTTCAGACCTGCACCGACGCGATGGGTTTACGAGGGAGGAGTTCCTCCTTTGTAAACCCGTTCCTTACCTCACTTCTCCGTGAGGTAGTAATGAGTTACAATGACATTTTCTACCCTTCAGAGAAGTTTTCAATTTGTCCAATTTTGTCATAGCGTGCTAATAAACGATTCTATTTTTGGTGGTTTGTACCATGAAAATCAGTTTTTAGTATGACCTAATGGAAGGTTAAAAGGTTGTTTGTTTCCGGGAAAATGCGAAAATTCATTAAAAACGATAACTTGCAAGCAAAGGGACTGAAGGAGGACAAGGGGCACAAGGGGGGTTTATGGGGTTCAGTGCAATGCGTAGTTGACATTCTGCCTTGTTTGCTCCAGCGATTACTTACGATTATTTGCGATAATTTTCTATGTAAATTCGCTGCGAACACGCGAATGCCAGGGTGAACAGGGTTGAGCTTAAATACACTGATTAACTCCTCTTTGTTTGTTGTTTTGAGGTTATTTTAATAAAGGTCAAGTTTTGAGCTTCTATTTTAATCCTTTGTCAAATTTTGATCTGATCTTGTCTGTTGTCGTCTGGTCTGGTGTGGTCTAGACCTGGTACAAAGATGACCAAATCTTCTTCATGTCATATCTGATTTGGACTGACCTGGTTCTAAAATGACCAGGTCCTCTTAAGGTCAAATCCTGGTCAGTCCTGGACTGACCTGATAATAAGATAACCAGGTTCTCTTCAGGTTACACCCTGATCTGATCTGGTCTGATGTCATCTGAATGGGTCTGATCTGGATTGATCTGGTACCAAGATGAACAGGTTCATTCTTGATCAATTCCTGGTCTTATCTCGACTAATCTGGTCTGACCTGATACCAATATAACAAGATTCCTGTCAAGTCAGATCCTGCTAGGATCTGATCTATGCTGATGCCAAGGAGACTAGATCGAATACCGGTCAAGTATTTGCTCATCTGATCTGAGCTAGTAGCAGAAGGACCGGGCCTTCTCCGATCAAATCCTTGTCTGGCCTGGTCTGAACAGTACTTAGATGACTAGGTACTTTTAAGGTTAAATTAAGCTAAGATCTGATCTAAGCTAGTACCAAGGAGATCAGGTTCCTCGCGGTACTTGATCAGGTCTCAGGTACTTCAAAGATGATTAGGTTCTTTCCAGGTCAAATCATATTCGGATATGATCTAAGCTGGTACCAAGATATCCTGCTCATACCTAGTTCCCTTGCAACTCTAGAGGACTAGAACTAAGCTTTTGTCTACTGTCCTTTGTAAAATCCCCAAAGTTTGTATAAATAGTGTGAGCAGATTATAACTCCGTCCACTTTTTAATAAGCACCCTAAATTCTCCCCACGTTCACAGGGATCGTATGGCATCGTCAAACTGGCATACAACGAAGAAGATGACACTCATTACGTAAGATCATCCTTCCAAGGAACTAAGCTTACAAATCTAACTACCTCTTTCTACACCCTCAGGCTATGAAGATCCTATCAAAGAAAAAGCTCCTAAAGAAAGCTGGAATGTTTGGGCGAATGCCCCCAAAGAAGGAAGGACGTAAAGCAGATCCGACCTCGCCTCTTCAGAGGGTTTACACTGAGATAGCAGTTCTGAAGAAGTTGGATCATCCCAATGTGGTGAAATTGGTTGAGGTTCTTGATGATCCGGTTGAGGATCATTTATATCTGGTCTTTGAATTATTGGAACGAGGGCAGGTGTTGGAGGTGCCTACTGAGAAGCCACTGAGTGAAGATGAGGCTTGGGCTTATTTTAGGGATGTGGTCCTTGGGATTGAATATTGTAAGTTTCTTTCAATTAATTTCGAAACCGCCGAAGTTAAGGGTGTTTAAGGAAAGGTTTTGGTTGTAGTACACTATCAGAGGATTATACATCGGGATATCAAACCTGCGAATCTTCTCCTGAGTGAAATTGGACGGGTGCAGATTGCTGACCTGGGTGTTTGTAATGAGTTTGACGGGAGTGATGCTTTTCTGAGCTCCACAGCGGGTACTCCTGCATTTATTGCTCCAGAGGCGGTTGGGGATCAACGGGCTGGATTTAGTGGAAAGGTTTGTACCTTTCATATTTTAAGTGATCTTCCTTTTAAGTCCCTACAAGAGCAGACTACCTTATAAGGCCGTGTCAGGTCTGATCTGAGCTGGTACCAAGATTATCAGGTCCTATTTAGATCTGATTGGATGTGGTAGGGTCTAACCCAGTACCAAGAAGATCTGATTCTGTTTAGTTCAAATCTTGGTTTGATCGGGTCTGACTTGCTATCAAGATGTCCAGGTCCTCTACAGGTCAAATCCTAATATGTTCTGTTCTCGTCGGACTTGATATCAAGATGACCAGGTTATCTTTAAGTTAAATTAAATTCTGATCTGATAATAAAATAACAAGGTAAAATCATCTTGGTCCGATCTGATTGACCTGGTACCAAGATGCCCAGACCGATTCGGGTCAAATCTTTATTTGATCTGGTCTAGTCAGCTCTGATCTAGTCTAATCTGCGTACCAAGATGCACAGGTTCAATTCAGATCAAATTCTGGTCTCATCTAGTATAGTTTCATCTGGTCTAAATTAGTACACAATGAACAGGTCAAATCATGGTTTGACCTGGCCTGACCTGCAAACTAAAACGACCAGGTCTTTCTCAGGTCCGATCACATCCTAGGCCGATCTGATCTGTTGTCGTCAGACTTGATAACAAGGTGACCAGGCACTATTCATGTCTAATCTTAGACTGATCGGGTATCACCTGTTACCAAGATAATCAGGTTCTTTTCAGGTCAAATCCCGGGCTGATCTGGTATGAGCTAGTACCAAAATATCCATGATCTAATAACTATTATTTTAGGCTGCAGATATCTGGTCAATGGGCATAACCCTCTTCGCATTCGTCTATGGCCACGTCCCCTTCTTCGACGAGAACATCGTTGGCCTCTACTCGAAGATCCGACATCAACGAGTGGACTTCCCGCCGAAGCCTAAAGTCACCGAAGGATTGAAGACCCTAATCAAAAAGATGTTGGTCAAGGACCCCAATCAACGAATAACCCTGAGCGAAATCAAGGTATGTATAAAACCCTCTCCCAGGACATATATATCTAAACAAACCTCTTTCAGCTCGACCCATGGGTAACCAAAGACGGTACGTCCCCTCTACCCAGCGAAGAGGACAACTGCCATCTTGTCGAGGTCACCGATGAAGATGTCGCCCAAGTCATCACCTCAATACCCAAGCTGGATACATTGATACTCATTAAGCATATGCTCAAACAACATTCCTTCCAGGTTAGTTGATTCCAACATATGTTGGAAGTCTTCAGATCTCAGACAAGTCATCAAACAAGACCTTCTGTAAACTAACTTAGCCTCTTAAATCACACAGGATCTTAAGAAACTAACAAACCAAACCTTGTTTCAGAATCCGTTCAGTAGAAAATCAGACCAACATCGACCCTCCGACCCCAACGGACGCACCAGCAACCTAACCCAACGTCACACCCTAGGCGTGGCTGGTAGATCCAACTCAGCACCTGAAGCCTGCGACTGGGGTAAACAACTCTCCCTCGAAGCCTACGACAGTAGTCTGGAGGCAGTCAGTGAAGAACAATCCAAACTTCTTCAACAAATTCAATCAGAACGTATAGAACTAACGCAAAAAATTGATGCCCTTAATGCAGACACCCCTCAAACACCTAAAACCAAACATCTAACCCTAGAAATCGATAATACTGGTGAAATCGGTAAGACCAAACGATGATAGTGGACCGAGGACGTAAAATTTAGGAATAATTTCAATTTTTCTCAAGCTTAACGCCATTTTCTTCAATAAAAAGCTCTAAAAACCAAAAAATCACGTAAACACGACCTTTAAATGACGTCATACTAGGGGTATTTTTACGTCATTCGCCTAGTTTTAACCCGATTTTTCTCAAATTAAAAATGTGCAGAATAAAATTGAACCTTTAAAAAATATTCCTTTAAAAAATATTCAAAAAAGACAGAAAAAAAAATAATTACAGACTAAAAATAACATCTAATTATAAAATGTGGGGGACCATTATAAAACAAGATATAGTCATATCAAGTTTCAAAAGTGAAACATTTTCAAATTTAGAATTTTTAGAAGGGAAAAAAGTTTTTAGCTGAATGTTTCCGCACACGAATTTTCCGAATTTCCAGACACTTTGAAAACTCATGAAGGAAAAAAATCTTCCATGCGCACTGTGTTAATGCACTGATTGTTGCCAATGTTACAAAAAAAGATACTTAACATTAGATTTAAAGAAAGCATTGCCACAATCATATTTCCAATCAAATTTTACTGCTTACCGCAGCGATTTAGAGATAGCCTAGCTTTTCTACCCAAAAATAAAACGATATTTCTTAAATCTTCTTCCGAAAATTTTTAAAAACTCTTGTTGTTTCTCGAAGCGAATGTTCTTTGAAATTGTTCGATGATAAGAATGCTCAAATCTCTTTCATAATTATTATCTCTAACAAAATTGTATCAAGATATGAATTTTAAATATATATTTATTACATAAACATGTGTTGTTTTCCTTAATCATACATGAGTTTCTATCGTTGATATCATTTTTAATGTATCAATTTTTAAATGTTTTCTGATATATCATTTTTCAAATATTTTATGTATCGACTTGCAGCTCTTTTAAATGATGTTTTCTAATGTATCATGTAGATAGGATGTTCAATTGTTTTTCGAAATATACCTGATAAAAGATTATAAGTTTATCTTTTCTTTTTCTGATAATTATCTATAAAAGTATTTAAAAAAAGATATTGTTTAACCTATTATACCCCTTCTCCTGATTAGGTAGAGATTTTATGTTTTAAATATACCAAATAATGATATCAAAAATTGTGCTACATTTTAGAAAGAAGACCAATATTTCACTATTTGAATATGATAGATCTTTTTGAACGTAAGGATATATCAAGTTTCCAAACGGCATTATCAGGTAAAACATATGCAATGGCCTTATAATAACCGAATGATATTGAAATTGCCAAAAACATCAAATGATATCAAAATGTATCAAAAAATGACAGAAAATATTGGAGGATATCAAAAATTGCAGAAGATACCAAAAGATATTAAAATATATCAAAGATATTATAATATATCAAAGATATCAAAAAATATTAAAAGATTTAAAAAATCAAATATATCAAAAGATACCAAATTATATCAACATATATCAAAAGATATCAAAAATATCAAAATATATCAAAAGATATTAAAAGATATCAAAATATATCAAAAGATATCAACAGATATCAACAGACATCAAAACATATCAACAGATATCAAAATATATTAAAAGATATCAAGAGATATCAAAAGATATTAAAATATATTAAAAGATATCAAAATATATCAGAAGATATCAAAATATATTAAAAGATATCAAAAAATTCTTAGAGGTATCAAAATGTATCAAAAGATATCAAAATATATGAAAAGATATCAAAATATATGAAAAGATATCAAAATGTACCCAAAATATCAAAAGATATCAAAATATATCAAATAAATCAAAAGATATTAAAGGATAACAAAAATAATAATAATAAAATATTTAAAATATATATGAAACGTTACCAAGTTATCAGTTATTTTCAAAAGATAGCAAAATAAAAAGATATCAAATGATATCTAAATATACCCAAATATATCAATAGATATCAGAACATATCAATACATATCAAAATATAACAAGTGATAAGAAATGATAACAGATGATATCAAGACATATCAAAAGATATCAACGGTATCAATATTTACAAAAGATATCCATACTTAGCAAAATATATAAATATTTAGCAAAAGATATCAATAGATATCAAAAGAATCAATTGATTTTAAAAGATATTGTAGGATATCAAAAAGTTCTAAAGATATTGTTTTAATCCGTTATACCATTTATCAGATACATGATGATACCATCTGATACCATCTGATATCTAAAATGTAACAATGTTATCATTTTGATAATGCCATAACTTCTGCAACATTCTGTTCTAGGTTGTGTGCTAGTTAAATCGATTACCTTGCCTTATTCTACACAGCACAACCTTATCACGTCCTTATCGCAGTGACGTGTCCCTATTTCCATAACACATTCATGGTGTTTTTATGGTTTTCGTTTACTTTGCTTATCAAAATGAGAATATTTCAAACTTTTAAGCTATGAAGTTGTCCTATTGGTTATATTTACTATTTATTGCGATATCATTACTGTATCTTCAGGTAAACAACTTTCTAACAACTACATTCAATATCAATTCCTCGATATCATTTCAGACTCTTGAAAAGGAAGAATACAACCAATGGACCTATGTCAATGGTATACGAAAGCGTAGAAAATGGGAAATACAGGAACGTCTCATTTACACTCCTAAACTTGCTGCGACTTTGTGTAATGATATTATCGGTCTTCTGTATATTAATAATATCATTTACATGAACATGTTCGTGCTGAACAAATGGAGTCCGTGGGATAACATGGAAGCCATCATGGATTTTTTCACTATTGGTAATCGTGTCGAGTTTACCAGACATGAATTGTTAAACGTTGCAATTTTCAATGATATATCATAAAAGTATCATTTTTTAACAATGGAGGCACCGGGAACTATCTCTTGGGATATAGAAATAGCTGCAGGTTCGTCTCAGATTGTCAAGTCAAAACCGTGTAAATCGAAAAGTTTGCAGAAAATGCATAATTTTGCTACTTAACAGTTGTAATTTTTTTCAATATTTTTAGGTGTACACAGAAATAAAAATAAAATGCATTGACAGGTTAAAATATGTAATATATTATGGAAACACTGTTTTTATTTAATTACAAACCATTACACAGAAGAACAAAAAATAAACCCAAAAGTGTTTTATTATCCTTCATCACAGTCAGAAAGTACTCTCATTCTTTTTTTCGGAATCGAAGGTTCGAAGCTTCCTGAAAGTGTGAAACTTTCACTCAAATACAATTTTCCGTAGATAAAACTTTAATTTTATGCGAAGAAATACACAGTGTGCGTATGCAACAAGTCAGCATATAAGCTCGGCATTCCCCGTGAGATGTGTACACAGCGCACGTGTTCAATCACAGTAGCATTTAGTAGAGTGCGATAAAAACAAAAAAAAAAACGTATTTGGAAAACCGTGTGAAAGCGAAAACATTAAAACAAGTACCGTATAAATCGGGGGATAGGTGTATTTCGGAAGGAGATCAACTTCCAACCCTGTGCTGTACTTTATTCCAAATTAAATATTCAAATACATATTCAACCTAATTCTGAATTACGTTCGCAATATATTCCAAATCAACATGTTTGGTCTTTCCCATCAACATCTTAGCATTTCCATAAATTGTAAACTTAGTCGCTGGGAAGGAATCCAATAAATGGCTCCCAATGAAGGTCAACGAACATACTTCAGCTCTTGGACCGAAAAGTTTTAGTTCCCTGTGGAAAAACCCTCAGGAAAATTCTAAATTTCACAAATCCCGAATAGACAAAGTACATAGTCCCATCCGTAGCACCTTCCCGGCAGATGACATTTTCATTAAAGTTGGATGTCTCAGCCTGATGAAACTTTCAAGGTATTTGGGATTTGAGATTTGGGATTTGGGATTTAGGATTTGGGATTTGGGATTTGGGATTTGGGATTTGGGATTTGAGATTTGGGATTTGGGATTTGGGATTTGGGATTTAGGATTTGGGATTTGGGATTTGGGATTTGGGATTTGGGATTTGG
>JAODAC010043426.1:0-57171 GCA_027575185.1 Mimaenictus wilsoni | reverse complement strand
CGCCCGCCGGCGAGCCGGCACCGCCCGGCGGCCCCTGGAACGGCGACGGCCCCTGGAAGCCGCCGGCGCCTCCCGGCCCGCCCGCCGCGAACGAGTTCGAGTTCGGCGCGAAGTTGGGCCCCTCGGAGCCGGGCGGCGGTCCCTTCCAGTTGGTGGCCGGATCCTCCAGGGTGACGGGCAGCGTGATGGGCGGCGCTACGCGGCGGCTAAGGCCTGCAACAGGACGCAACAAAAGAGGCACAGGCATTAGCAGGTTTTAGTGCAGTACGCATAAACAATAAGAATGAAACTCTCATCCACTGACTGACTGAATGTCTGACTGCAGTCTGTCATCTGTGTCTCATCATATATCAAAGACAGGAAGGAAGGGAGGTAGGCGAGGGCAACAACAACGACAAAACTTGACTACAATTTCGTCAGTTTCACTTTGCAGGTCAACCTCAAAGCTATTATTTTATTTGCCTGGCTGGCACACGGTTAGTTTTGGGTCGTATCCCTCGGTTTTACAGTCGCAGGTCTACCGTATGTGTTTGGGTGAGTGAGCTGGTATATGAAGTAAAGTAACCGTTCGTTCGTTCGTTCGTCCGTTCGCCGGTTTTGCCTGCCTTTACCTTCGAACAACCGTGTGCTGTGTATGCGTATTTACCGAACGAAACATACGACGGCTCCGGCAAGGACAAATTCGCCGATCGTATTCTACCAACCAATGCTCCTACGGATACATATGGATGCTCCTACAATACATACATTTACGTACATAAATTCATACATTTATACACACACTTACACATACACACAAATCATATATTTACACACATACACACAAATCATATATTTACACACACACACAATCATTTACATACATTTCCACACACACACACACACAATCATTTACATACATTTCCACACACACACACACACACACACACACACACACACACATTTACACCTACACCCACATTTACGCATACATACATTTATATTTATATATTTACACCCACACACATTTACACATACACACCCACACACACATTTACACATACACACCCACACACACATTTACACATACACACACATTTACACCCACACACACATTTACACATACACACACATTTACACCCACACACACATTTACATACACATCCACACACACACACTCACACATTTACATACACACACACACTCACATACATTTACATACACACCCACACACACATTTACACACACCCACACACATTTACACACACCCACACATTTACATGCACCCCCCACACACATTTACATACACACACATTTACATACACATCCCTCCACACACATTTACATACACATCCCTCTACACACATTTACATACACACCCCTCCACACACATATACATACACACCCACATATTTACATACACACCCACATATTTACATACACACTCACCCACCCACTCACACATTTATGTACATCTCCACACACACACCACACATTTATGTACATTTCCACACATACACACACGCACATTTACGTACATTTCCACACATACACACACAAACATATTTACGTACATTTCCACACATACACACACAAACATATTTACGTACATTTCCACACCCACAACTACAAACATAAAAGAACACATATGTACACATATAAAGACACATAATGTACCCACTTGTAAAACATATACAGACTATTTCCACCTTTATGCACACACTCAGACACTTGTTCAAGCATAGTAAAACTTATAACGGAGAATATAACCTGCGCACCACAGACTGATAGTGTTCTGATAACACGTAAATTAAAAAAAAAACACACACAAGGTCTCCCACGCGCAATTCCAACAAAACAAATGGGCAAGCTTTTACGACTTCTTCAACAAAATGCGCAAAATCTACCATTATTTGGCAAACCTAAATCTAAATACGACTTTTACGCTTTTCAACAGATTGATAGGTAGATAAATACGTTTGAATAAATTCGAGCAACAAATTTAGGATACAACAAAAATGTCTTTTCCTCAACTTTAATATTCACACATGGGATGGAGCTAGGAAAAACAAGCAACAAGAAGCAAGAGGACGTTAGGTAGCCGGGTAAAAGCCGGTCCTCTTCGAAAATCACATCGGGAGAGGCGAAATTCGAACGAAGAAGAACAAATTCTTTCCTACCGAGGAGAACGGGAACGAAAGAAAGCCAACGAAAGTCTATCGACGAATTCAAAGGAAGAAGATGCAACATGTTGTCTTGCAAAACAATGACCACATGCGTTACACACATATTTCGCATTCTCGTAAACATTCTCGTCATAAGTAAACTTCTAAAATTGTAAAACGTGCAGGTTAGAGACTAGAGCAGGGCAGAGAAATTACATTTATTTTTTCGCTGTCCGGCGCGACCTTGTCTCATGCTGGTGGTGCGCGACGTCGATTCTCACGTTCGCACGCGACAAAAAGCGTCGCTCGCGTTCGACGGCGGCGTGCTGCCGCTGCACATGCTTCCAGAGACGGCGTCGTCGCCGACACACGCCGGCTTCCACCACGTTGCTGCCGATTGCGCCGATTGGTCCCCGACACGACGACGTCTTCGTCGTCGACGCTGCTACACGGCGACGCGCTGCATGCGTACATGTTTCACGCAGCAGCAGCCGCCGCCGTCGACGTCGCACGCGTTATGCATGTGCGCCAGCCACCAAACAAGCACTCACATCCACGGCAGGCACTCTAAAAACCGTCGTCGGCGCACAAAACAATCACAACGCTGCTGCAACCTGTGTAACTAGACACTGTACACACACATTCGCACACCAATCGTGCGCAAAACAATTTATACACATACACACACACACAAACACACACTGAGGCGGAGATAAACACGCGGTCTCTCGTCGCCGGCTGTTCCGCACACGCGCGCACACACGTCGACGGCGACGCCGCGCGTAGTCTCGTTCGAACTGCTGTGGCCCGCGCGCTTTGTAGGTTAGCGAATTGTATGCAGCGTAGCGTAGTCCGAGAGTCGCCCGCTGGTTGGGTTGGTTTCGGCTCGCCGACCCTTCGGTCGCTTCGTGCGTGCGGTGTGCGGTCGTCTCGCGTCGCGCGCGCACTCCGGTGCCGCGCCGCGCTGCTGTTTTACTGCCGCCGCTGACGGCCGTGGCGCTGCGCTGCCAATGGCGCATGTTTGCTTTCGGCCATCTTTGAACGCGCACCAACGACGGACGCGTCTAAGCTGTCTACCTTACCGACATAAAGCTACCTTCACACTTTCCAAACTTCCCTTTCAGAGACTTGCACACACAATATGAGAAACAACACACTAAGAACATTCATAACTACATGCCCTTTTAAAACAATGCCTTTCTAAATTATTAAAAATATTACATAAACATTTTAAAAAAGTGTATGAAATTTGCAAATTTTTAGATTTACAAAATTTTCCATATTTGCATGCATACTTTTGCGAAGAAATATTCATAACATGTGAAGGAAATGGTGTAGAAAAGCCCACCTCTTTGCTAGGAATCGTAACAGATATCAGCAGCGGGTCAACTGCATTGCTTCCTTGGCCGGCCGCGCGTCCGACGAACGCCGGCGTACTCCTGCTGCGCTGCCATCATGCTCATTCACGACGCGAAACTTGGCCGTCCCGCTTCGAGAAATACACAACCGCTGCCTGCACACACGAAGCAAGCAAGCAAGCAGCAGGACGGACAGGAGCGCGCGCGCCTTGGCCAAAAAGTTGAGCACCGCTTGGTCGGAGGAAGAGACGCCGAGCGGACACGAGGCGCGATCACAGTCGCCCAGTGGGACGCTGGTCGTGCACACACACATACACCGAAAAACCGCGCCACCGAGGTGTGACGAACGTGCACGACACCTCACGGACCGGGCACCGACACACACACACAACACCAAACGCATAGGTTGTCGCGAAGGCCGCCGACGCCGACCGAACACACACGCACGCACACACGTTTTAACACACAGGTACAAGACGGCGCAAAACTTCCACGAAACGCGCAGGTAAAACTTGTCAATGTTTCGCAATTGCGCGTTGCAGAAAAAGAACGCTTATGTTGTCAACAGCGATAGTATGTATGCGTATTATTCATTAGGTCGGTGCGTTAGTTTCAGCGTCCAAATAAGTTTTGTCTCGCACAGGCAGACCCAGACAGACTGGTGATAACAGATGAGAGTTTGTAAAACAAGTCTCGCACCGTCTCTCTTATCAGATCACCCTGCTCTCTTTCTGTCGCTGGGAAACGTATATCGCGCGTCTCCTTCTACTGTTTGTACTAGAGCTAGACGTGCATGCGTGCGCGTGAGTGGCAGGGTGCATTTTTCCACATCACCCGCCTCCTGCTGCCCTCGTGGTGGGCTGCGCCTGCCAGCCATCATGAACTCCGTCAGCGTTTGTAGTTGACAGTGTCACCCTAAAAATCAATAAGTTCGCCGCCTCGCGCGCGCGCCGCACGGCTCCACTGCTCATTCAACATCGCGATTATCATCGCATTCACGCTGCCGCACGCATGCATACACAAACAAATACACACACACCTACGCAACAACTACACAAACATATATCCACGTACACACAAACACACACACATACACACCTACACATACACACACACTTACACCCACAATTCTCTACATACACACACACACCCACAATTCTCCACACGCACACATACTTACACCCACAATTCTCCACACACACACACACACATACTTACACCCACAATTCTCTACACGCACACATACTTACACCCACAATTCTCCACACGCACACACACCTACACATACTTACACCCACAATTCTCCACACGCACCCACACCTACACATACTTATATCCACAATTCTCCACACGCACACACACCTACACATACTTACACCTGCAATACTTGCACACACACACACACACACCTGCAATACTTGCACACACACACACACACACACACACACCTGCAATACTTGCACACACACACTCACATGCAATACTTACACACACACATGCAATACTTACACATACACATGCAATACTTCATACACACACACACACACACACACACATGCAATACTCACACACACACACACACACCTGCAATACTTACTTACATACACACACACACACACCTACAATACTTACACATACACACACACCTACAATACTTACACATACACACACACCTACAATACTTACACATACACACACCTACAATACTTACACATACACACACCTACAATACTTACACATACACACACACCTACAATACTTATACATACACACACACCTACAATACTTATACATACACACACATACAATACTTACATACATACACACACACATACACACACAATACACACACACACCTACAATACACACACACAATACACACACACACACCTACATACACACACACATACACCTACAATACACACACGCATACACCTACAATACACACATACACCTACAATACACACATACACCTACAATACACACACATACACCTACAATACACACACATACACCTACAATACACACGCATACACCTACAATACACACGCATACACCTACAATACACACACGCATACACCTACAATACACACACACACAGAATACTTACACACACACAATTCTCACACACACACACACACACAATTCTCACACACACACACACAATTATTACACACACACAAATATTACACACACACAAATACTACACACACACACACACACACACACAATTCTTACACACACACACACACAATTCTTACACACACATACACACAATTCTTACACACACACACACACAATTATTACACACACACACACAATTCTTACACACACACACACACACAATTCTTATACACACACACAATTCTTACATACACACACACACACAATTCTTACACACACACACACATACACACACAATTCTCTCACACACATACACACAATTCTTACACACACACCTACAATACTCACTCACTCACTCACTCACTCACTCACACACACACAATACACACACACAATACTTACACACACACAATACTTACACACACACACACACACACCTACAATACTTACACACACACACACACACACACTCACTCACCTAAACATACTTACAGACATATACATACCACAACACGCGTTTATATATACAAACACATACGAATTCCACCCTCGCGCCAAATGCATTACATCCCCACCCCCACCGCCAAAAAACACAGCGTGAGGTTAAAGAAAAAAGAGTGAGAGAAGGATATTTGTTTTGATCATATGCGAAGGGAACGCACACACATTCGCAAGTGGTCAGCAGGAGGAGTGGGATAGGTTAGCCGGGTGAAGATGTAAATGTGGGAGAGAGAGAGAGAGAGACAAGACTTTTGAGTGCACCCAGCGGACGGAACGGCAATGGGCCACTTGCACTTGCACACATTTACACTGCTCACCCATACGCATAGCTACACCTACAAACAGCAACGCAGCATACACGCATGTGCAAAAAAGTTGGGAAAACGTGGGACGAAAATGACGACGACAGAGGGACCGGTGTCAAAGTGTGCGTGTATGTGGACGTGTCACTGTCGCACCTTTGCTTCTATATAGAGAGTGTCCCAAATTATGTTTTACTGAAAATTACGTTAAGTCCCTATAATTTCATAGAAAATCTATCTAATCTGAAAAACACATTGAAATAACATAAACTAACCTAAAACTGTATCCAACTAACCTAAAACAGCATCTAACTAACCTGAAATAGCATATAACTTGAAATATTTTAACTAACCTCAAAGTATGAATAACCTCCAATTATGTAACCTCAATTTTATCATTTTTAACCTCAAATCAACGTCAATAATATTGTCATTTTTAAGGAAAAAATATATATTTTAGGTTAGTTTTTAGATTTAGGGATTGTTTTTTCGAGGTTTAAGCAGGGTTTTAAGGAGGATTTTTCATAGAAATTGTTGATAACTTACCAACGACGCTCATTGCTGCTTAGCAAACGAACGTCGATCGTCGTCCTGGTGCGTCCTGCTTGCTGCGAATCGTAAATAATCCCGTGCGTGGCGGCACTGAGCGGCCGGTGTAGACGCGGTGCGCGATCGTGACGTGCCCGTTGTTGGTGCGCGTCCGTTCCGCCTCTTCCATCACATAGATGCGCGGCCGGCGAGTCGGCGCTGACGTCGACGCCGACGTCCAGGCGGGTGCTGGTGCTGCTGCTGGTTTGCTGCGGCGCGCACTCGCGTATCCACATTTAAATCCAACGCTGTATATCCACGCTAGCGACAGCGGCGGTGGCGGCGACGGCGATGCTGGTGTCGGCGTTCATCGTCACTTCACACTCGACGCGTTTTATTAGATTACCTTCGCACACACATCGGTTATACACGCGCACCACACACGCATAGGCAGATGCACGCCGAAACGCTGCGCGTACAGTTTTACGGTGCTAGGAGTTTAGCCACACGAGAAAAAGGAAAATGAAATGGGAAAAAATAGATGGGGGAGGGGTTGGTTTGGTAGGTTAGCGAATGCAACTCGGGGAGGGTTGTGCGCGTGTGTGCGCGCTCGACGCCGGCTGTGGCGACGGTGTTGGTCGCGAAACAAAACAAACGCCAACGATGGGGTTGGTGGTGTGGTGATGCACACGACACGGCGACGCTGGCGATGTGGCGACACACGCGACCTGCACACACATACGACGCGAGGCGCCGATTTTTCGCACGGCGGTTTTCCTCGGAGCGCGAACGCACACACGAAGGGTCCGCACAACTTCGCTTATCGAATAACACGACGCACACACCTCGGTCTCGGGGCACACGAACGTCGCTTGGCACTCGCCGGACTGAAGCCGTCGATGCCCGAGATCGCCGCACGGCGAGCGCGCTGCACAGTCGAACGCACACGACGATGACACACGAACGTTTACGATCGTCATAGCGCTGCGTGAGACATAGCTAAGACCTCTTCTACATATAACGCTTGATCGATCGCTTTTATATCTACACCACTAATGATTGTTTTCAAAATAGACATAATAGTATAGTAATAGTATAAAATAATATATTAACGAGCTATATATTGTGCATTTCATGTTTTCTTGTAACGGTGAGTCTGCTGTCAATATTTATAGGTTACGTATAGTTGCTTCGAAGCCACAAAGAACGAGGCGGTAATAAACAGAGGCCTTGAGTTTGAGAATACACCAGTGTACAACGCTAACAGCGCCACACGTCACAACCTCATGAGACTTCTATGAGACTGCTATAATCACATAGTAGTAGCTTGCTTGTCTAGAACTACGTCTTGTATCAGTACTGTTATGTACATAGTAGTATATTTATAGTAGAGTAATAGTATATTAACGACCATGTAATGCTATACATTGTACATTTCATGCGAGGTGTACACCATACTTTTTCTATGATTATTATATGTAAAAATAACAACAGGTATATTTAAGTTTTCTTGTATTGATGTATCTGCTGTTAACATTTACAGGTTATGTGCAGCCGTGGCGGATTGGATACGAAGCTACGAAACACGTAGCTGCAAACAGCGTCATACGTCGCAACCTTATGCAACTACTATGAACACATAGTAGTAGCTTGCTTGTCTTGAACTACGTTCTCTATTAGTACTGTTATAAATGCCATAACTTTAACTTTTGTTTGTGAACTTTAACTAACCTAACCTGAAAAGTGAATCGTTACACGTTGCACATAGTCGTTTACCATTTTTTAACGCTAGTGTACGTCTACCAACACAATAAGCCCTATCACGACTAGTGCCGGCCGCACATGCGCAAATCAGTCGACTCATCGTTATGTTTTGTCATTCTGAGTCTGAAAACACACCAGTGCACGACGCTGGCAGTGACACATGTCACGTCCTCAGCTGTGAAACTACTATGAACACATAGTAGTACCTTGCTTTTTCTGGAACTACGCCCTCGCTTGTCTACCAGTAATGTTATGATTAGCCGTAGATTATGTACGTCATAACTTAATCACCATAGTTGGTATAATATGCACATTACAAAACAAGAGCGAAAAAAATGCTTATGAAATAATAATACTTATTTCTTATATCTTTAATGTTTGTTAACTTTACCTAATCAAGTTTAGTGTGGTCGCGCCTGCGCAAATCAGTCGACTCATCATTAAGTTTTTTAATTCTGAGAATGAGTCTGAAAACACACCAGTGGGCGACACTGGCAGTGACACATGTCACGACCTCGGTTGTAAAACTACTATGAACACATAGTAGTACTTTGCCTTTTCTATAGCTATGTCCGTGCTTGTCTACGAGTACTATTATGATCAGCCGTAGGTTATGTACGTCATAACTTAATCACCATCGTTAATATAAGGTGCACATTATAAAACAGGAGTAGAAAACAAAGAAATATTAAATAATTATATTTTCTGTCCTACATTTCTATGTTTGTTTACCTAAACTAACTAACTTTACCTAACCTAATCTAACGAATTGAATCGTTCCACATTGCACATCCACGTTTATTTTTTTATCCATAGTGTTCGCCTACTAACACAATAAGTGCTTCTATCAAGTTTAGTGCCGGACGCGCATGCGCAAATCACTCCACTCATCAATATGTAAGCTTTTCAACGCTTGATATGTGTAAACACCCTTAGAATTACGCGCGTTTGCTGTGACGCCGCGGCGACGCGAGGATAAGGACAGAGCGCAGGTAGAAAATCGCGACGGAGACGGATGCGGCAAGTTGCACACGCCGGCACGTTACACGCACGAAGATTACTTACACATTTCGTTGCTATCGGTATATGCTGATGTACTTTGCACACGCCACACACGGCTGTATACGGCGCGTTGGTGTGACCGTGTTAGGCCGACTTCATTTACGAACTCACACACACACACACACACACGCATACGAAGTTATAGTACTCGTTGTTTGACGGGTCGACGAAAAATGTTTCTCTATCACCGTCGCCGTCGCGTCGTGGTTACACTACGTTTGCACTCCTAGAAATGAAATCAACTCACTTGTTAGATTATTGTTGTTGATATTTCTTTATAGTTTAATAACTTTAAAATTGTTTATTGCTGTAATTGTTTAACATTGGCAAAGTGTAGTAAACTGTAGTAAATAAATGTCGGTTATGACAAATTTTGTTTAAAACATAATTGATGGATGACGATGTAAACACGCTTTTTTTTTCGCGTTTCCCATAAGAGCCCATGTAAAATTTAAATTCACAAAATCGTTTAAATTCTGAAAATAATGAATATACTTTTCTGAAAGAAAAAATTCCGCTGATTCCAAATATGTAATAATATTTGGGAGTCGATTATGTCGTTCTCGAGATATTTCGATTTTAAGATTTTGGGAATTTTTTAGAGGTTACCCCTTGACGAAATTTCATTATTTCGTCATAATTTTCTATCTATTTATTCCCAGATAGATCTCAAACTATGCTATCTTATAGAGCGGAATGATATAGTGTTTTAAAGAAAAACTGATATGTAGATGGAAAATCGGAGGTGCTTCATTGAATCTTCCACTTCAAGATGTATAAAATGTCAACACGTGTATCCATTGTATCTACTGATAAAAAAATACGTCTCTAATATCACATTGGACAGGGATTGAATCGAATTATTAAGCATAGTAATCAATGCTCGGTAAAATCAAATCAAAAATAGTTGCATGCATTTAATGAACAGTTAAATACGAGTCTAATACGATGTGCACCCATCGTAGTAAAGTCGGAAACATAATACAATAAAAGTCGCTTAATGAATTGCTGTTAAAAAGGCGCTAAAATCTCTTGACCATTATTGTACCGGAGCTAATTGTGAGTAATTATACAAGTCATTTTTCTGAGACGGATTTTTAAAGTCAACGTATATTCAACGATATATAAAATGGTTTCTAAACCGTGAATCTGTGGGGAATGTATTCCTCACACAGACACACACACACACACACACCAACACATACCCACACACATGCACACACACACCAACACATACCCACACACATGCACACACACACCAACACATACCCACACACACCAACACATACCCACACACATGCACACACACACACCAACACATACCCACACACATGCACACACACACACACTTACATCAAAACACACACACACACACACCAACACAGACCCACACACACATCAACACACACAAACACAGACCCACACACACATCAACACACACACACACAAACAAACCCACATACACACAAATCCACATACACACATCAACACACACACACAAACCCACACACACACACACACACACATCAACGCATACACATCCACACACACACACATCAACCCATACACACATCAACATATACCCACTCACACACACACTAACACACATCAACACATACACACACATACATCAACACATACACACACACATCAACACATACACATATACCCACTCACACACACTAACACACATCAACACATACACACACACACACCAACTCTCTCACACACACACACACACATCAAAACACACATATCAACACACACAGACATATCAACACACACACACACACATCAAAACACACACACACACACATCAAAACACACACACGTAATCTTATTCAAACCGTCACAATTCTATCTCTTTCCTACACTAACTTTCTTGCCTTTTCGACACTTCTCTCTTCAGACTTCTGAACACCACACTTTTTCTACAGCTGTTGTCAAGCCTGACGGCTTGCGCACCTCGGTCACTTGGTCTTCAACCACACCACAGTACACATCGTTTCCAACATCACAAAGCACATCTCTTTCTCTGCGCCCAGCAGATGTGACATAACGAAGATAATAAAGTACGTCGGTAATCTCAAACTCTTGAAGAACATTCCTCCACAAATCGAAAAAGGTTGAATCTTGAGGTAATGGTAAATTTCATTCGGAATCGTTTGGTATAGGATCTATGGACATAGGAATACGTTATAATATCGTCTTCAAGAAATGAAACGAAAACTCCAACAGTTTGTAGTAAATTTCATTCCGAATCGAATGGTCCAGAATTGTATAAACTTCAGATTACGAGAAATGTAATCATGACCAAGCGCTCATGCCTCCTACTGATACAAGTACATTTCTTGGCCTTTTGGTCATTACTTTATTGCATTGACCTGTAATATGAGGATACTTGCGAATAACGGAAAGAAATGAGGGTCCCAAGACCGTAGTATTGCTATTAAAGAAAGGAAGAGAAAAATGTGAAGATGGCGCCGATCACAGTGCGCCACCGAAATACTGAAAGCACGCGTACGCGCTATGCGCTTCCGCATGTTTAAGCGGACTTGTCCAGTCGGACAAAGGTTCTAATGACATAGGCGCCTGCAGAATCTTTTACAAGAGATGTGCCAATGAGTGTTTTGTATAATCAAAAAAAAAAGTATCCCTATAAGTACTCATAGAGATACTTTTTGCGATAAAGTCGAGCAAAAAAATGAAATTTCGTAATGTTTGGCATCACGAAATTTCAGATTTTCTGTTTAAAAATGCAAAATCAAGTAATCTTCTTTGGAATGATTTTATGCTATATTCAAAAATATAATTGTTCAATACTTATTTTGAAACAAACTTATGTATCAATCGTCAATCCCATCAATTTCCACAATATCAAGTCGTATAACATCAGGTTCATCGTCATGATCAATGGCAATCGGTTTATCGTTACTTTTCTTTTCCTTTCCTGAATCTTTCGAATTAACCTCTTTCAAAACTAGATTAACCTCACTTTTATGCGTGGTTAAATCTCTTTGCCTCTTTGGGTACTTTCTCTGGTTTTTTCAAAGTACTTTGCTTGATTTCCAGACGATTATTAGTCATTCCAGGAAGGGGAATTTCATTTAAATCAACATTATCTTCATTACCTGACTGATTAATCGAATCCTTAGATGCAGACGTTGATGGTTTGACTAATATACTCCTGATTAGCTTAATTTTCGGTCGATTCTGCTTATTTTCATCTGTGAAATTAGATTTTTCTTTAATTGACGTTAAAGTTGTTTGATCAAAAGTGTTGTCATCATTTATAGCAGATTCTATTATTCCAATGGAATCCTCTTGTTTTTTATACTCCATTTTATGATTTTCTACAGTTATTTCACTCTCAGAATCCCTACTACTGATAACAACCTCTTTAATATCAGCAGGAGTCTCAACAAAAACAAATTATCTTCTGTATCAATCATCAATGCCATCAATTTCGACAATATCAAGTCGTATAACATCAGGTTCATCATCATGATTAATGGCAATCGGTTCATCGTCACTTTTCTTTTCTTTTCCAGAATCTTTCGAATTAACCTCTTCGAAAACTAGATTAACCTCACTTTTACGTGTCGTTAAATCTTTTTGCACCTCAGCAACAGAATCACCAACAACTTCGTCCTCTTTTGGTAATTTCTCTGGTTTTTCCAAAGTACTTTGGTCGGTTTCCAAAGGATTATAAATCATTCCAGGAAGGGGTATTTCATTCAAATCTACATTATCTTCTTTGCCTGACTGAATAATCGAATTCTGGGATGCAGATTAGTCCAAAATACTCCTGATTAGTTTAAGTTTTTGTTGATTTTCACCTGTGGAATTAGATTTTTCTTTAATTGCTGTTAAAATTGTTTGATCAAAAATTGTTTCATTATTTTCACCAGATTCTATTAATTCAATTGCATCCTCTTGATTTTATCGGCATTTTTATGATTTTCCTCAGTTATTTCACTCTCAGAATCCCTACTACTGATAACAACCTCTTTAATATCAGCAGTAGTCCCAACAAAAACAAATTATCTTCTGTATCAATCATCAATGCCATCAATTTCGACAATATCAAGTCGTATAACGTCAGGTTCATCATCATGATCAATGGCAATCGGTTTATCGTCCCTTTTCTTTTCCTTTCCAGAATCTTTCGAATTAACCTCTGCGAAAACTAGATTAACCTCACTTTTATGTGTCGTTAAATCTTTTTGAACCTCAGGAACAGAATCACCAACAACTTCGACCTCTTTTGGTAATTTCTCTGGTTTTTCCAAAGCACACTGGTCGGTTTCCAAAGAATTATTAATCATTCCAGGAAGGGGTATTTCATTCAAATCAACATTATCTTCATTACCTGACTGAATAATCGAATTCTTAGATGCAGACGTTGATGGTTCGACCAATATACTCCTGATTAGTTTAATTTTCTGTTTATTCTGTTTATTTTCATCTGTGGAATTAGATTTTTCTGTAACTGATGTTAAAGTTGTTTGATCAGAAGTATTGTCATCATTTGCAACAGATTCTATTATTTCAATCGATTCCTCTTGTTTTTTATCCTCATTTTTATTATTTTCTACAACTATTTCACTCTCAGAATCACTACTACTGATAACAATCTCTTTAACAGCAGGTGTTTCAATAATAATAGCATCATCATCAGATTCATCTATATTTTGAGTGTTTTTCAACGCTTCTGCTGCTTCTTTCGCTTTATTTTCAGCATCTAAAGCAAGTTGTGATCTTATAGCTCTCGCTCTTGCTTGTAATTCTAACAATTCCAAAACACTCAACAGTTTTTCATTCTCTAAACCTGTAGGTTTATCTACTTTGTCAGTTTTAGACTTTTCTTTTTTTATTTTTACCTCCGTTTTGACTTTCTCCAAGTCATTTTCTTTCTTAACTCGCCGTTTGCGATGGCGACACTTTGCCTTGGCTTTCTTATAGTTTTTATCATCGGTGGTTTCATCAACGAAGCAGATTTCATCATCTGAGATGCTGTCCAGGGAGATGACATCGACTTTATCTTCATCCGATGAACTGCTTTCGTCATCTGCGTTTTGTCCTTCCAGGATTTTCTTGAGACGTTTGTTCGAGATTCCTAGAAGTTCTTCAAGGAGGAGTGTATTCATTTCTTCAATGTCCATTTTCTTGGAGATTTTAAAATGTTTGTTAATTGATGAATAGCGGTTGTTTACTTAAATTTACCTTTATTCCTGGTGGTGCCAAAGCTTTAATCTTCTTCAACTTGAGGATTTTGATTACCTCTTTCATTAATTGCACTCGATCGTTGCAATAATAATACAATTCGTGTTCACTCTCACTATCAGAATCGCTCTGGGAATGTGTACGTTTTTTCGTGGATTTTGCTTTATTTTTTGTAGCCATTGTCGTAGTTACTAATACGTTCAAGTTTGAATAAACTAAACAATTGCAATTTATATACAATAAAATTTTAGGTTATAATAGTTTCCGAATAAACTCATAAGGGGGCAGCACCTAATGGATCTTCAACATTTTTTGACAGCGAAAATGTCGGAGTTATTAAACTTTTATAAACTTTTAAGGGTTATAACATCGGTTCTAAGTAATCTAATGTAAAACTGTTCGAGGAATATAAAGCAATTTTCATGCTGAATCGATTGGTGTATGATACGTATTTCTAGAAATAAGGGAAGGATGAATAAAAATAGAATGTTTAGAATAAGAATTTTTTTGAGATCTGCAATGTTGATGTTAGTAGGCTCAACTTCAACGATGTATAACATGATTTCTAAACATGTAATCAAAAAACTGTTGTAGGCGATTGTGGCTAATATCATTCTGAATCGAATGGTATATGATTTGTGTACATAGCACGAAAGTAAATATAAATAAAAGTGAAATATTTAAACTAAGTAATGCCAAGTCATTTTTCTAATAGTGAAAATGTTGTCATTATTATACTCAACTTTTATGAGTTATAACATGTGTTCTAAGTAATTTAATGAAAAACTTTTTGAGGTATATAAAGCAATTTTCACGCTAAATCGATTGGTGTATGTATTCATACATCTAGAAATAATGGAAATATGAATAAAAATGGAATATCTACGACAAGTCATTTTTTGAGATCAGTAATGTTGACGTTAATCGACTCACCATCAATGCTCTATAAAATGATTTGTAAACATGTAATGATTTGTAAACAAAACATGTAAAGTCATCCTGAATCGATTGGTATATGATTTGTGTACATAGCTCAAAAGTAAAGATAAATAAAATTGAAATATTTAGAAGAAGTACTTACAAGTAATTTTTCTGTTACTGTAATCGTCGTCGTTATTAACTAAAATTTCATGAGTTATAATATCGATTCTAAGTAATTAAATGAAAAGAAAAACTACAAAAGTTTGAAGCCATTTGCATGCTGAATCGATTCGTGCATGATTTATATTTAAAATAAAAATGAAATGTTTAGGACAAGTCATTTTTTGAGATCGGTTGACATTATTAAACTCAACTTCAACGATGTATAACATGATTTCTAAACATGAAATCAATAAACTCTTGCAGGAGATAGTCACAAATTTCATTCTAAATCGAATGGTATGTGATTTGTGTTTATACCACGGAAGTAAATAAAAATAAAAGTGAAATATTTAAAAGAAGTAATGTCAAGTCAGTTTTTTAAAGTAAAAACGCCGTTATTGGACTCAACTTCCAAGAGTTATAACATCGATTCTTTGAATTTCACATTTTAGTTCCATATTATGCCGCGTAGGGTCCTCTTAATACTATAAGACTAGAACTACAATGGCAAACTTTTTTCTTTTATAAATTGTTGTAGCAAAGCAAAATTTGTGACTCGTCTGTCACCGATTAACCTATCTAACAATTTCAATGACTTACTTTCTTAGAACTATTGTCACAAAAATTAGTTCCCTTCATAAAAACGTTTGATGGTCACTAAAAGTAACGTTACACTTCAAGGTTACGTCGCGTTCCCACCATTTTATTTGGCGTAAGTTTGGTTGCAGAACTTCAAACATGTACGCAACTGTCCTAACAGAAATGTTCAAATTCCAAAATCCTCAAAACATTAAACATGATTAAAGGGCATATAGAACTTATTGCTTTTATTAAATAAAAAAAGTTGACTGGTAACAATACAAAATGTTAGGATTGAATTTGAACCATTTTTAATCTGCTTGCAAAAAGGACAAAAAAACTACGATTTACAGTCTTAGTCGTATCAATACTAACCAACGGAATTCTTTCAGGTTCACCGCATCTCCTATGCTAATTGAAACAATCTCACATCATATTCCATCATTAATTACCCTCACAGTAATTGAGTATTTACATTTACAACCATTAATATTTGTGTTAAGACCCTTCCGCAAAAAAGGTTAATCATACAGCTTTCCATAAACCAGCCAATGTCTTCCATTATTCAGCATTTGTAGATTTACTGTCTTTACTTAAGAAAACGTAAAAGCAGAACCGCTTGATTGAAACTAGTTCGCAGGATTTTGCACGTCTAGCTACGGTATCACAATTTGAATTTGTTTTTCATCGCATTTTTTAGTGTTTAGTTACCTTGTTCTGAGTTTCTCTGCCTATACTTGTACGTGTTTCGGCAACATCCTCATTTTTTTGCCTCTTCCCAATCGCCTACATCTACAGATTGTTATAGAAAATGAGCAACAAGTGTAAAGTTCTCTCTGTTCAACGTGATTTACAAAAATTGCACATGCACGCACACTCAAACACAATATAAACACACAACTCGTGTTGCTGGCACTAGTGCGACATAAAGTTGCAAAAAAAAACACGTCCAACTTCGACAGTCACAAACGCACAAACCCGTCAACAACATTTAACAAATGCAATAGTTTATACTATTTCGCTAATTTAAGTTTAACAATCTCGCATTTTGCACTGGGTGAGTTTTGACGATTGATGATATACTCGATTACTCAGCAGGTTTTTCTAGTTATTCAAACTTAAAACAAACAGAAAAAATATTTTTAACACGTCTACGTTGACGCGTTCGAAATTGCTGTCTTTTATGCGCTTATTACGCCTCAATAATGCATGTTTCAACAACTACAATCACCGATGCAGCGTGGAATAGAAAAATAGATAATTGCATTTCGCTTCTCGCTCCTCGGGGTTGGCGGGGGGCGACAATAGGAAAAACGTTTCCCGTTGCGCGCGTCGATATCCTACAAGTAATCACATATGTCGCTCATTAAAATTCACAACAATCCAACCGAGCAGCGCAAAAAAAGGCCGAGAGAATTTCTAGACACACCTGAGTTGGTCGTAACGCAACGAAATTACACAAAACCAAAAAATAAGCGTTCCAAATGACTACAAATGAAATAAAATCGACAACAATCGATCAAGGTTTAACTTTAGTCCTGCGTAATACAGTCAGCCAGAGTGTGTGTATGACTTTGGTGATGTCGTGTTGAATTTTCCAGCATTATCAAAGCAAATATATCTTAAAAAAAACTTATAAATCGTGTATAAATGCGTACAATCGTTATCCGCCCGCACGTCACACTTCTCCTCCAAATTACTTACAATACTCAATCAAATAATCATCAAATAAAGAATAAAAAAGCTATGGACTAGTAGTAATATGCCGGCAACGGGCAAGTCGCGCAACAATATAAAAATATTGTTCGTCGTTTACACCATTTTGATGCATCTATGCGTTCCTTTTGTTCATTTTGATTCGTTCTTCCTGATGTGTGGTGGTGTTTGTTGGCTTCTGTTGCTTTTGATTTGAGTGATCTGGTGGGTATGCCGAGTTGGTGGCATGCACAATACAAACAACTGGTAAATTCTTGGTGGCAACCGTCACTCTGTCACGTTAACGAATTCGCGAATTCGACGTCTCATAATTGTTTCTCACTGTTGTTTGCGTATTCCATATTTACAATCACTTGCACTACGTAGCCGGTAGGTATCTTGGCTTCTTCCACATGCAGTTTGTCGCCGAGGAGTTTGCCACCGTAGAACCATCTTTGTCTAGACGATTCGATTCCTTCCTGACTCTAAAATTTCAGAAAAAAAAATCGTTTAGTATTTGAATAGTAAGTGTATTCAATACATCTTGATATAATCGACAGAATTAATTTATTTAAAAATAATAACATAACATGGAGAGGACACGAACTTGACCTGAAGTTTTCAAAGAAATTTGACAGAGGCATAGTATAATAAATTATAGAGAGAAAATCGACTCGTCTATTGGACGTAATAGGTTATGGGCCCAACTCCCGGATTGTTTAGATCCTGGAGTTCTATCAATATCTATGTTAAATTCGTGTCAAAAGAAACCTTCATTGAAACATATTAGACCCAAGACAAAACAATGGACCCCTTGAAACATATTTGCCCCAAATCGAAAGGGGCACAGATACAACTGCTTATTAGATTTAAAATTTCTCGTCAAACAAAAGCACTACAACACAATGACTGAGAAACACCACATGATTACATGAAACATGATTACATTTTAGTCTTATATATCTACCAAATTTCATTCAATAATTATCTTTTATAGAAATTGTCCAAAACAGTTCAAAGGAAAAGATTGAAAATGAAATGATTTAGATGCCACGATTAATTCAATGCAGAAAATAAATAATTGATGCCAATAAATATGACTATACTAAGTACAATTATGGTACAATTTGTGATATAAATAATAATGTCTCCAGACATTGAATGAATGGAGACAATTTCGTAAACTCCATTGCTAATCGAAGGAAATAATTGAAAAAGAAAGAGATCAAGGTAGATTATAGAGCATTTCGGACACATTAAACCTTGTCACACGAAATCTTATTCAATTACATATATTGCACTGAGGGTCTGATTGAACAGAATTTAAGAACCCGCACCCACACGTATTTGTTATAAATTGCTTTTCATATTCAAAATTGTTAAGGTTTGATGATAATTTTTTTGTGTAATTTGTATGCTTCCAATTCTAGTGAAGCTCGTTTTGAGCAAAAACTCTTGAAAAGAAACGTAAAGAGAAAATTGAAGACCTGAATATATTTCTTAGAGCAGACAATTTTCTAGCTTAGCATAATTAACCTTAATACAGGCATAATTAATTGCCCAACATTTACAGAAAAATAAATGAAAGTCTTCTTGGCGGAAGAGAATATAGATAAATTGTTGAAAGTTTTTTAATTATTATGAATGTATGTTTTGGGTTTCAATAAAATAGGTAAGTATAAATATTAAACATTCGGACTCATTGGTTTCACAGCTAATTTAGAATTGTATTGAACCGCATATCGGTTAACTTGTATTTCATAGCTTGCAAAACTTTTGAGCCACAATATTTTATATTCTTCTGTTCGGCTGGAAAATTAAACAAAGGCATTGGCTAAAGAAACGAGGAACAATAATTTGATAGTATTATTCGTAGTCCTGTCAAAACCGATTGGGGACACGTTTAAACTGTACATTCTTAAATTCAAAATAGGAAGACCTGTCTTCGAGACTTAGAAATGATCAGGGAATAACAATAAAGTTCTTCGTAACATGCCTATAGATACTACCTTATCCTTCAGAATGCACATTACTTATTCTTTCTCTTCTTTGAATCATTCATAACTTAAACAACGTGTACCAAAAAAAAGGTGAAATGATGGTAGTAAAATTTAGTAGATAAATCTAAAGACTCACCTGTAACTTCTTCTTACAAATACTAATAGTATCAGTAGTATACACAGACAATTTAATATCAGTGCAGTTGTGTGATAGTCGCAGCTTAAGCGTGCTCTCGATACCGCCGTCCACCGGCTCGGAGTAGTCCGCTGGCGAGTCGCGCCCATTATCCTCCTTGACAATGTTGATCGGATAGCTGAGGCAGTAGATAGGGACGAGGTAGCGCGCGCCGAGCTCGTCGTAGCACTCGGTGAGGTAGCCGTTCGGCACCGACACGCTGGCGCCGTCGAGGATCGCCTGCGCCAGCTCGTAGTCGGTCGCCTCTGCGGCGACAGCGGCCGCACGCAGCGCGTCCCAGATCTCCTTCCGTCCCTCGAACGCCGGCGCCGTGTCCCAGAACTCGTCGCGCTTGCTGCGCAGCTGGCCCTCCGTCAGCGGCACGTCCGACTTCCAGCGGATCGTCTCATGGCACAGTGGGTGATTTTTGCGTGTGCTACCTGTGAATTATCCCCACATCGTATCATTCATAAACTGGTCGAAAAAAAACCCTCACAGAGGAGAGAAAAAAGGTGTTCTTTGTAAATTTGAAGTTTGGTAGCAAGGGAAAAATAGCGAATAGTTCCATACCTGAATTGGGCCTCGTTATCGACCCCGACGAGTCGTCGATTGCTCCGCTGCGACTCCGCGTTATCCCGATGCAGCCACCCATTTCGTGTGCGCACTGCGCTGGGGGGCCGGCCGCATTGTACGCGTACGACACCAACAGGTAGATGCGGCTACGATGCACGCCGTCGATGTGTTGTTGTTGTTGTGCTGTGGTAGATGCTCGCGGTTGCGGACGACGCGCACATTATTGTGAAGTGCAACTGGCGGAAAACAGCGCGGACATGACCAGACACACGAGTGACATACACTCACCACCGAGGTTGACACCGAACTAGAGGACGCCACCATCAACCACTCCTACCAACCTTAATCCAGGGAGAAATTCACTAACAAATTTCCCTAGATTACCCTAAAAACTGCAACCTACCATATGTCCCTATAAAAATTTCACGAACCACACAAACAAATAAATCAACATTAAAGCTATAACTACCAGAAATTCAACATTAATACCACTTTTCAGTAATAAACAAATAGTTTAAAGGCATAATCTCTTATTTTCTTATCAGATATATAAAAAATATTACTACATTTCCAACTCGAAACACACTGTATGAAAATATAGCATATTTACAACAAATTGCATTCGTTTCATCAAAAGTAATTTATGTTAATGCGTAAAACAATAAGTGGACATCGAATGTAACTGGATAATTCGATCATCATTTGACATTTTCCAAGTAGAACCATATTCCAACATGCTTAAACGGGGTCATTCGATGGTTTCCAAGAGACACATACAAACAATATGAACTTGCATAATTAAACAAATCGTGGTTTTAATGAATAAATTGAAATTCTTGGAAATTCGAGCGAAAAACAGGACAATAATTACATAAATATGTAGAAAACACTTTACCATCACACTTTAATCTATTCAATCAGAATAGATTAGGTAAATTTTGAAATTTTCGACAAAAAGCTTCATTATTTATCAGATCTATGAAATTAAATTAATTTTAACGCGATGATACGCGTTACTCAGAACTCCTCGTAAATTCCAGATGTTCTTAAAGGATTCTGGTTGAGTGTTGTAATTAGAATCGACTGCTTTTGCCCATATTTCAACCTAAAATTGTTAAATAATCGCATTATAGTAGGTTATAATTGAGGTTATGTTTGTAATCGACTTACAGAGGAGGTATTTTTCGGAACGGGTATTTTAGCAGTCCATAAGGTCCATGCCCAGTTATGTGGTGCCGGTTTGGGGTCTTGATGATCGAATGTGGCGACGTGCCACGTGTTACCGCCGTCAGCAGTTACATCAACGCGGACGATTTTTTGTCCTCCACCAGACCAGGCGTAACCTTGCACGGTGATCATTCCATTTGTGAGTTTTACATTTTCGTTTTGGGATGGTCGACAAATTGATGAGATTACCGGTAGTTCTTGGATGGCTGGACTTTTGGTAAAATCCACCGAATCCCAATCGGTGCTCGGGGAGAATCCTTTGTAGTCGTTTTGTTGCCAATGCGAATCGGATTCTTTTTCAGAGAGAAATATTCTACCTGAAAGCAATTGTTCATTTATAGAAGCTAAATTTTAATGAATGGAGTAAGAGTAGGGTGTATATTAATGGGAGTGCCTGTAATGAGAACAATGTAGCTCTGGAAAGACCTGATGAGATGAGAGTTATTTGCAACTAATGTCCTTGATGTTGCGAACGACGTGGCAATTTGAGCCTTTTTTATGTATGACGCCAAGTTGTTTAGTCTATTCCTAAGTTTATATAATATTTCGGTAAAGTGGAGGAATTCGTCACACTTCAATAATCTCTGGGTCATTAAGAATGAAATATACGAATACGATAAATCTAAGATACCCAGAGATTGTAGTGGTTGACGCGACGGGCTGGCGCCTTGCATACGTCTGGTTTTTGTCACCCTTTCCGGGTGGTCCGTGTGCGAGTACCACATGTCTGGCGAATATATCGGCTCGACTAGATACATCCAGAGATCGGACATACCCGTAGAGAGAGAGAGAGAGAGAGTCATCGTAAGACTGTGGTGTGTCTGTAATGCGTTGGTGAGAGAGGGATCAGCCTCACCACCTAGATATAAGAGTATTGTAAAGGAAGTGGTGGTACCGCAAGGAGGGTTGGGTGTATGAGAAAATGCATGGAAGCAGGAGAAACTAAAGATGTTTGAAGGTGGGTTATCAGATATCCTGGGGTGTCATGGGAGAAAGGTGGGTCATTAGAAGTAATACGGGTGAGAGCACAGAAAGTGGAGGAGTAAATTAGGCAGAAACACATTGGCAGAAACTCTTACAACCCAGGGTAACAGGTCCTATAATTTGTGGGAAGGCGACCAGAATCTTTTAGCTGTAGAAGGAAAGGAGCAACAGAAAAAGTGATCCTGATCCAAGCATAGTATGGTTCAGAAGAAACAATTAGGAGGGAATGTGTGAATGGGTGAAGAGTTTCGGAAATATCTGTTTATTGGGATGAGTGAAACACTTTGGAGCACTAAGCAGGGGGAATACATCGAAATTGTCGGGAACCAACGTCGATAGCCCTTTTTTGTGACGCAGTAAACGTGCCGGTATTAACCACGACTTAATTAAAAGGGGACGTTTCTGAGTGGCAGCCCTGATGCGTAGCGTGATGAACGCGCTGAGTCCACATGCAAGCAAACGTCCTGAAGATAACCTAACCTAACCTTACGATTGTAACTTACCCAACCATTTAACATTTCGTGCACCAACCACACCGGGTACGATAACCCTAATCGGATACCCATGATCCCTGGGGATGGGCTGTCCATTCATTTCATACGCCAAGATGATATCACAACGTGGATCAAACGCTTTCCACACTGGAATGGAAGCACCATACGGTTTCGCTGTCGGATCACGATCTAATCCTTCAAACTAAACTTATATATTATAAAACCCTTCTTATAGAAGTTACCAAAGGTTACCTACATGAATATGTTGATATCTTTCATCAGGTTGAATCCCATGCGCTTTAAGGACATCACATAATCGTGCACCACTCCAGGTCGCATTACCAATGGCTGCATTTTCCCAATTTAACCCTTTGACCGACTTAACTTTGGTCATTTCACTCCGACGGTTACCCGCACACATGATGGCGGTGGTAACGCTGTGTTTCGGGAACTTTCTGTCGTTTTGAATGTCGTCTAACGACAATGTAAACGCTTTAGACTTGCCTTCGCATTCCAATTCAAGTTCGTATTCTTTTGGATCTACTTCTGGGACTGGAAGATGATTTCTCACATAGAATATTTCACTAAAAACATGTTAAAACGTTATTAACAATTTTGAGGTTAAAGATCCCCTCAAAGAATTTAAGGTTAGAATAGTACATTTAGCCTTTAAGGTTAAACATTAAAGTCTTTGAGGTTAACACTTAAAACCTTTAAGGTTAAAATAGGGGCATGAATATAACCTACTTTGGTGTAACGAAGTTTTCAACAAGTAAAGCAGCAGGTGGTTCTGCATTAAACGGTTTCATCGACGTTGGTTTTAAGATTCGATGTCTTTTCGGATCGTTTGCGTACGGATCACTCATATCCTTCGTCGCTTCGGCTGCATCTTCCGCCGATAAATTCCCAATTCGCAACGTTTTTAAAATATTAAACACCTGTGGATTTTTATGCATCGAGTAAATCAGCCAAAAAGGCTCCACTGAGCTGCCAGCAGCTAATAATATCACTTCTCCGCCTGGGTGTTCGCTAACAAACTTGGTTACATCATAAACGCCTTGTTTATAGGTTATCCAAACACGATCCTCTCTGTAAAAATAACAAATATAGGTTTAGGTTATCTAATTTTAGGTTAAACAGGTTATAGAAGTATAGGTTATTTACATTGTTGCATGTTTTGAGACTTCGTCAATTGTATACAGTGGTAATCCTTCGATAAATTCTCCCTGGTCTCCTTCATTTTGCAGAATAGGTAATGCAATAGCAAGAAATGCTCGACGATTATTTCTTTCTGTAATAATTATTATTTTATGAGTGTAGTAGACATGTCAAACGATGATGAAATATCGATATTTCCAATTTTTCGATATATCGAAATCGAAATATCGTATTGGAAATATCGATCAAATCGAAATTCCTCAGGAGCGCTACATGTTTATGGATTTCAGGACTAATTACAGTTCCCAACAATCTGCAGTGATCATTAATTCTCATGGAATCTCGGACTCATACAACGATTACAGCAGTGTTCCTAACCTGCATCCGTGATTTTTTGTTATTGTTAATCGTATGATAACGACGAAAATCGATATTTAAAGTATGTTGTCACTTCGTAGTCACTGGTTGGGACTCACTTAAATGACGTTGTGATTGCCAAGAAATAAGGCACGTTGTTGATATCAAGTTATATTAGAAATAACAGCAATTTTGTCGTTATGAATCAAGTACTATTCAGTGGGCGAGGTATTTCCCGCCGTACAAATGCTTCGCGTTAATCCGTGAAGCGAATGTATTACTGCCTATTTGCAGGACGACTGATCAGAGGCGAAATATTACTGCAAACTCGCAGGACAACTGATCAGAAACGAAATGAATGTATTACTGCGTACTTGTAGGTCAAAATACGAATTTTTGAATGAATGTATACGATCGTGGTCGCTCTAGCGCTCACCTGGCGTCTTATCAGTTAAGGCGGACAGCGCCAACAAAATCAAAACAAATTTGGTACCAATTTACTCAGAGTACTTCTCAGATGGCGGTTACGTCAATTAAAAATTTCGATATCGATAGAACGATATTATGGAAAATGAAGTTATCGATAAATATCGAAATTTTGAGGCCGATATATCGATATTTATTAATATCGATATTTTTTTTGAAATGTCTAGAGTGTAGTAATAAAAATTATTATCGGTGTACGTAAATTATTCTTAAAATGGATTCATTTAACTCGCAAATAGCTCTTAAATGAGTTAGTTTAGCTCTTAAATGGCTCTTAAAATAGGTTAGACAAAAACATACCATGATATTGATAAGCTGCAATACCAACAAGTGCACTTCCAAAGAATAAGGCACTTGCTAAATATTTTCGCCTCTTTTGTCGATGATTTTGTGTGTTTTCTTCTTCTTGATTCCATGAGTTTCCTTCTTTATTTTCCACCAGGTTTACTCCACTTGTACTTAGAATTTTTGTAATATGTTCATTGTGATAATGGATGGATTTTGGAATTACCCTAAAATTAAAATATGATCAAAAAATGAACGGTAACTAGGAAAAAACGGATTTTACCTTCTGGACAGTTTGGAAAACATTCTTTTGTCCCAACTTGTTTATGAGAAACAGTATAAGAAACTGTTGATAAGCCTTGAAATCTGCAACAGGAAAATATTAAATGAATCAAGTAAATTTGTTTAAACAATGTAAGTTTTTACTAGGATATAAATTTTGCATGTTTTTCCTTGTAGATTTTGTAGAACATTGTGCCAAATGAAAATTACGACATTTAATAATGAAGTAAGGAAAAACAACATTTTGGGATTTAATTTAAGTAATAAAATACATAAAATTTGGGTGAAAACCTGGGCAACACAGTTGGTAGTGCTTCGGCTTACCAAGCAGTCGGACGGGGGACCAATTTTTTTTTAAATATTGTATTTGGTCCAGGGGTGATTTTATTGTTATTGTATGTGTTTTTATATTACATGTTTATTATTGTGATTGTCATGTGATGTTGTTGTTGTTGCTGTTCCTTGTTTTGAATTGTTTATGTATGGATTCTTGTTGTGTGTGAGTGTTTAGTTGATTTGTCAGCGGTTTTTATTCTTTTTCTTGTGTGTTGAAAGTTGTGGGCTGCGCGTATTTGCGATTGTTGATTTAAAGAGTGATTTTTTTATCCCCGAGTCCCCGAGGACTCGAACCTCGTCCGACTGCGTGGTAGGCCCAAGCTCTACCGATTGTGCTGCCCAGGTAGGCAGCGGGCACCATTAGTGTGAATTAATTTATAATTTAATTCACACTAAAATTCACTCTAAACAATTCACACTACAAAAATCCACATCGATCAAAATCACATTAATAAATACTCATTAATTAATCCAAAATTCGCATCATATGATGCAGCACTCCACGATGTACCGACATTCTATCAAAAAAAAACATATATCTCTACATCAACAGGGAGAAAAGCAACATAGTACGCACATCACATCACCGAAAACATCAACAAAAACAAACAACATCACCATCACCATTACCACAACATCACAACAAAAACGAGTTGTAAATCTCACACTATATATACCCTTGTAACGCAATAATGTATCACACAATAAATTGTATATAAAAATAGCCAGGTCTATGGACCAAATACAATATTATTATTTTTTAGAATGAAAGACTATGTAGTCGATTACCTGTTGCATTTTTTTACAAAAAATGTTATTATTGTTAAATAAAATTGAAATTCCTAGCTTTGAAATGGCGCATTTATTTTCAACAAAAAAAAAGAACTTTTTAGATTTCGGTATCGGTTGAAATGGTGTAAATAAATGAAAATTCTCAGAAATTGATCAAATATGACACAAATGTATTCATTTGTTCAAGTATAAATAGGTAAAAGTAAATATTGGAGACTGCTAATTGTAAGTGCCACCCAAAACTCCGGGATGGTGATAATTTTTGCTAAGCACTGCTACCAGTTAGTTTGTTTGACTTCAACCTGCCTCTAAATTCTATTGCATACAAATATGCCCTTCTCAGATATCAGAAGTATTCAGGTAAATTTTGTGCATTCTCGCATAATGTATTTTTACCTGAATAATGTGAAGAATTGAATAGCTTAGAAAGCAATAAGTCGTCAGCGCTTTGTTCGGTTGGTAGTTTGTAGAAATTTAGACGCGCTACAAAGAGGATTAGAACTTTTATGTTACTAGCAATGAGAAGAGATGATTTGGCTTGCTAGTGTAAGACTACTCTCGTCATTCAGGTAAGTAACGGTACCTGCAATAAGGTCATAAAAAGTACCCAAATTTAAAAGTCGCTGACAATAAAGATAATATTCATTCTTAATATTCATAAACATTTATAATCATGCAAGCAACGATGAAATTCTTTTTCCAATTGTAAGGCAAATTATAATGAATTTCAAATTGTTTAAACAATTACAAGAAAAAGGAACTTCTTTCACACAATTATATTCATAAATGTATCACATTTTTATAGCCATGTTTAAATCTTGATTTTTTTCATGACATGATTTTTTTAAATAAAATTTAAAAGTGCGTAATAAAAATGCATTTAAAAATGAAAAAAAAAACGCTTTTAATTCTTGCAACACAGTGAAAATGTCAAGTTCATTGGCATCCAATCGTTGTTTTAAAAATACCAAACTATCTCTGAACAGTTTCAGCTTTCTACGTTTAGACAAAACTACGCTAGAACATTGTCTACACCTCAATCTTACATCCGTAATTGATTTCTACTCACATGACTTTAAATCCGGGTAATTATTGACGTCTCGTCTTCACGTCACAATTCGTCATACGATCCAATCACAAAGCGTTTCAAGTGTTTAACATCGATCACAGACGCATTCGCAAACCTCCAAAAAAACTTGACCACACTTCCCCTCTGCACGTTGTTATCGCCGATAAGTCACCAGGCGTGCGGTCCGCAAATACTACGCGAATCGCCGCCGGCCGGTGCGTTTTTATCGGCCGGACAGTCAACAGTAGCGCGCTGTGCGAAATTCGAGCCAAGCAGCGGCAGAGATCGCGCCACGCAACGACGAGCCAACTAGAAAATATTGCGCTTTTTGCATACGCAAACTCGTGTCTGTCTCCCTACCATACTGCTCGTGTGGACAGCAGCTACGTATTTTTAATTTCAACGTTTTCAATGTTATTCCGTTATTCCGGCAGCAAACGGCGACTCACTGACTTCCAACACACAGAGCAACACGGCACGGCGTGGCTCCAACGAGGAAAATCGATTAAATTCCACTTTGTTCCATTCCTGCATACGCACCAAATGTATGACAATTCGCAATTGCCAAAACTGCATAATCTGTAGAATAATAAATCCACATTATCGCACAAATTACAAGATAAACAACGATCAGAAACGAGAAATCAATACAATATAGTAACGAGTAGAGTACTAAACGTAAATACGCAAATCGTTTTGAATAAAATAAATTTTCATAATAATTTTGAGTAAAATTTAAAAAAAAAACATACATGTTTATATTCTTATCAATATGTAGGTATTTCAAGTCATATTTTCAAGTAAATTCAAGTAAATGGAATGAAAAAATATTTTTGAATAATTTATCTTCATAATTTTCGAATACTTTTCGATATCTCAATAATTTTGTATTGTTTTTCTTCTTCGTCGACATTTTCGCGAATATGTGTTGATTCCTGGTCAATTTGCGAATATTTTTCTATATCTCGATCATTTTCTCTGGATAATTTTCGATTAATCGAACATTTTCGAATACTTTTCGATATCTCGAAAATTTTCCTAATTCCGATATCGATATTCCAATTTCAATATCGATAATTTTGAAATAACTTTCGATAGCTCCATAATTGAAGAAGAATTTTCCATATTTCGATAATTATAATATTTTCTACATCTCGATAACGATAACTTTCAAATATTTCTCAATGTAACGATTATTTTCGGTTTCTACATTATTTTCAATATCTAGATAATTTTCGATATTTAGAGAATGTTCAAGCTTTCGATTATTTTTCGGTATCTCGATACATTCCGAATATTTTTCTATATATGAATCAATTCCGAAAATTTTAAAATAAGAATAATTTTCGAAATATCGAGAATTTTGAATTCTTTTCCGATTTTTCGATAATTTACGCAGAATTTTCTACATCTAGATACATTTCGAAGAATTTTCGATATCAGGTTCAGAGGTGAACAAACTATTTTTTATGTCCGGACCAGTAAAACTACATTTTCACAAATGAAAGTCCCTCTTACAATTAGAATGCTTCACAGCCTGTACAAGTATGTTCGTGGGGAACGTACGTTGCTCATCCCTGTTCCATATAAATATGTTTAATAACTATAATTGTCTCACAATCAACCTTTTTCGAATATTTCTCAATACACATTTTTCGATATATCGTTAATTTTCGATACTTACATAAATATTTTTTAAAAAGAAAAATCAAACACCTGAATATATTTAAAATATTTACAAAATACTCACGTAATGGAATTATATTCTAACTTCATCCATGTATAACCAATCGAAATCAACATCATCTTCGTAAAATTACATTTTACAATCTATACAATTCTATGGCCACATTATTTGCCGATATCGACCGTTCTTACTAATGTTACTTCAGTTCAATTTTATTTAAATTTATTTCAATGAACTTTGAAATCATTTTAATTTTGCCTCCACCCCATCGTTCCTTTTGCAAAATCAAGACAGTTAACTTAAATAACCATCAATAAAATGAATAGAATTCTGCGTAAATCAACCTGTCATTGTTGTTACTCAAGTAAAACCGAGCTTAAAAGCTTGTTAGAACCAAATTTACTCAAGTAACATTAGTAATAACATACCCACTCATCTCTAACCTATCACATATTCTTTTAACCTATATCTTTGACGTGACTAGTCTTACGTTATATACATTTCAACTTGTAGGAGGTTAGGTTAATTTCGTAATGTGAATTTGAGGTTAAAAAAAACACAACAATCTCAAATTTCAGAGAAACCTTAAATTACGCATAAATCTAAAACCCCAACACGCATCCGCAATAATGTAATACTTCGTAATTATCGTATTGTCCTAGCCTAATCTGTTATCATTATCATTCGTATCGCCCACAATTCGCAACAAATCGCATGCCACGAGTACGAATAAGATAAAGAAATTTTCTGCCAATAGGTTCCTCTCCGTCATCCGCCAATACCATCTCCTAAACACCTAAAACGTCTTCTAAATAATTTCATCTTAATGATTCGATATCATGTTTTTCTCGCAATTTTCCTTTTTACCTTTACATTATACCGTTTTATCATTGTTTAACATAACCTAGGAATGATTACGACTATCAGAAAACAAAAAAAAAACGAAAAAAGGGGATGCGATTTCGTTAAATGCCTGAGTGATTTCCCACCATTTACGGTCACTGATCGACCGATAATCAAGACGGCAGTTGAATAAGATCATTCCATTCATGCGTACAATTAAAGACATTTGCAACAACGCACGACGATGATTCAAACATTTGTATGCAAGTAAAGACGCGGTGCTGAATATAGTCAATCGCCGAAGATAAACGCACGCATGTACGCATACGGAATTACGACTGGTTGGGATGCAACGACGCGTAGATCGGCACTGCTTTCGCCTTCGCCAGCTCGGAGGCGTTCTTGGCGGCGTCCTTCAGCTTGCTGGTCGCTGCCGCATAATGGGCGACGGCGAGTGGATTCTGATGGGGGTAGAGGTTGTGTAAAACGTGATTGAATCCGAGTACCTAGTTTGATAATCGCAGAACAAGTTATATAACTTAGAGCTTAGTTATAGAGTTAGACATAGTTGTTTAGGTTTAAGGAAATGCATTTACCATTTTGTTGCAATTCTTCTTGAATCGTTCGTAGCCAAATGCGCAGATGGCTTTGCTGAATCCCTTCACCTGTGAGTCGATCCATGCAGATCGGACGGCAATGGTGTTACTTGGGTTTGAGTCACACTCGCGATAGACAACTTTTTCGGTGATACTCTGTGAATCAAATTTGTCAATATTTAAAATTGCGAACAGTTGTAAAATGTGTTATTTTTAGAAGTGGAACAGAACAGGCAGTCAGAACAGTCTTATAATAAAACAAATGAAGAAATAAATAAAACAGATTTGAAATATAACTTCTTCATATATTTCGAAACAAATTCTAGGCAAGATATTTTTTGGAGAAAATTCTATATCTTGAAATATTTTGAAAAAACGAAATTCTATAACTTTCTCAATTTCTCGAAAAACTGTCTATATCCTGATATTTTTCGAAATAAATTCTGTTTCTTGATATTTTTTGGAAAAATTCTATATCTTGATATTTTTCAAAATGATTTTCTATAAGTTTCGAAAATAATTCTGTACCTTAATGTTTTTCGATTAAAATTCTATATCTTGATATATTTTCAAAAAAAAATCTAGATTTTGCTATATTTTTCAAAAAAAAATCTATATCTTGAAATTTCTCGGAAAACTTTCTACATCTTGATGTTTCGAAAAAAATTCTAAATCTTGAAATTTTTCGAAAAAAATTCTATATTTTGTTATTTTTCGAAACAAATCTGTAATTTGATTCATCTGCGAAAGTAATTCTATATCTTGATATGTTTCGAAAAAATTCTATATCTTGATATTTTTCTAAAAAAACTTCTATATCTTGATGTTTTTCGATTTCTCGATACATTTTCCATTCTTTTCGAAATGTTGATATTTCGATAACTTTTTAATATCTCGAAAATTTTCAGTATCGATAATTTTTGACAACCCTAGCTTATTATGTACATAGAAATTTCCATTCATTTGAAAATGACCTGAAATTAAAAAAAGGAAATATTGATTAACTCACCATAACCTTGGCAAATCCTAGATTTCTGGTGTAAGTTGTCAACGTCTTGGTCTTCGGATCAACGTGTGATTCCTCGACGATGAATACCTGCTTGGTATTGATGAATCTCTCTGCCCATTTGGGTGTGGCATTCGTTTTGCTTAATATACGTTTGGAAACCAGCAAACCATCTTTCACCTCCCTCAAAACTGTGTCTTCAGTCAGGACATGTTTACTACAAACAATGACATCAAATTAAGGAAAGAATTAAAGCTTAACAAGACTGGTGCAAGTTTTAAAAATTGACTCCAAGCATGTCATACCTATTCGGGTTAGGATATCGCATCCAGAAACCCCTAGCAACCTGCTCCCAGCTGTAGTTGAAGGTAGTGATCTGCTCAAAATACTTCGGCATCCTGGTCTCTGGCGGCGGGTGGGAATGTTGTCAAACGGACGTTCGCACAGCTGGTCGACGTTCACAGGACGGCAGAATACGCACACATGGCTCTCTCATGAGGAGGATGGTCTGCAGGTCGTCGATTTGGCCTACGTCATGGCGGAACGCAAAACGCAGCACGGCACAGCCGGGATGGTGTCACGCACACTGCACTGACGTGCCTGATCCTTGACGGTCTTGACGGTGATGTGCAACAATCGTATGGCTCACACGCAAACGATGAAAATCGATCGGTGGAATGGACAAATGCGAGACGAAGGTGACTCGTTGAATGAACGACACTCACGCACACAATGTTCTCACGCACACGATTACACAAAATATACACCACACACGCACTGATACGGTGGTTTTAAACTGACACCGACACCGTCCTCAGCTTGCCTACGTGCAGATAGATAGCTTCTATTTGGATGGACTTCTACCGCTGCTGGACTGCACGCAGACAGCGGACCAGGCGTGCGTGCCGACTTGTATGCGACAGCCGAACCTGTTATCTAACCTTACTATAGTAGTGTGCCGAAGTGTGCTAATGTGTAATTCGAAATCCATTATGTCAAAACGGAAACACCCGAAGTACAAATAACATTGACGTTTCTCATAATAATGAATTAAACTCAATTCAATTCTTTATAATATCAAGCATCTGCGTTTGAATAACTATCTAAAATCGTAAATTATATAATATACCAAAGAATAGTTACGAAAAAAATAATTAAATTCGTCAGAATTTCAGATAACCTCAAAATAAAAATACCGAAGATACCCGAACCCATTCAAAAGTGTTCAGGAATATATAACCAGAATTACCTGACCTTCTCACTGTTTTTATCATTAGAATCCTCTGATTAGATAATAGGTATTTAACATACTTAGTTAAACACTATGCTTAATTAAACGTTTTCTTAATTGATGTAACCTATAAAAAAGCAAGAAAACTATCGGACTCGTTAGAGGATTCTTTTATGTCTTACGTCTAAAAAAGGAAAAGAGTAGGTGTAAAAATGATTATTTCAGTTAAACTCAAAATATACATCCCAAAGATACCCGAACACTCTTATAAGTGTGCATTAGGAATAATTATATGACCTTCATACTGCTTTTATCGTTATAATCTCCAGATTAGATTATAAATACTTAAGATACCATGTTAAACACAAGGCTTACTTAAATGTTCTCTCAAATTGTTGATGTAATCCATGAAAAGCAAGAAAAATATGAAATTCGATTGTAATAACCTAAAAATCGAACCAAACCTGTCTAAACTAAGCTCAATTTTATATTTTCTGAAGAACATCGTTCTTATTAGCGGATTACTTTATGTCTTTCATTTAAAAGAGGAAAATAGAAAGTGTAAAGATGAGAAAAATGAATAAAATCGCCACTATTGCAGTTAACCTCAAAACATACATCCCGAAGATACCCGAAGGTACTTAAAGAGCTGCTTTAACAATCAAACCAAACTTAACCTGATCTAACCACTAATATATTTCAGTTTTCTGAAGAATATCGAACTCAGTACAACTCACATCTAAAAATGAAAAATAGAAATATTTAGTGATAAGTTTTGGTGATTTTTGCGCTTCAAATCCTTTCTAATTTTAATGTACGTCTGTGGAAACATTGTTTTCTAAGAAAACCTAACGAAAACGACCTATGGCCTAACCTAATTTGTTAATCTAACCTAACAAGTAAATTATCGTAGACTTTTGACGTTATAATTAATTAATCACTATTTAATGCTTTATAATCAATCGTTTTGCTTAAAATACGTTTGGATACCAGTTAATAATCTTTCACTTCCCTCAAAACTGGATTTTCATTAGTCATTAGGCATGTTTATTACAATAATAACATCAAATTGTCCGATTTTATACGATTTTAACCATCAAATCACTTCACATCTTGCTAGTAGTACTTTTTTACTATTATATATAACAAAATATTTCGTCCCTTATCAAGCTTAATCATATTAAACCGATTGCTACTGCTAGGAGTTTCGCAACTAAATTAATTGCAAAACGCACGCAATAATCTCTCAATATGTACACAGGTCAATTAAGTCAATTATTCACAGACTAATTGTAAGCCGTTGAAGGTCGGGCTAATCAATAAAATTTTGCATCTTTGCAAGTCTACAAGTATACAATCACAAAACAGTTTGTGCGTCAACAAACATATAATCGTCCTCAATCTAGAATAAATGCTAACTCGTTAAGCATCGTAGTGTGGTGCTTTCATCGTCGATCGTTGGCTATAACGCCAAGGTTCCGTGAGCGCCCATGTAGCGCTTTTATTTTGAGCGATTTGCCCCTGTCGTTGTTGCTGCTCGTAGATCTGCTGAACATACTCGGCGGCGCCCATATCGCGATTTTGCGCCGCCTTCCGTCGCTGCATCTCCAAAAAGATGAACGATATCAATCCGACGAAAATCAGCACGCCGATCAGCCAGAGAATAACGACTTGCGACTCCGCTTTCTCCAACAATGCCGCCGAGCAAATTCCAGCTACCACAATGATTATTATGATCAGTATTGTTATCGTCAGGATGATCAGACTTCCTCTTCTTTCTGGAACAGAAAAACATAATAAATGAAAATAAAGAAACAAAGAAAAAATAAATAAATTACGTAAATCGAGACATTATTGTTAAGTAGCTTAAAAAAAATGAGCGTAAGTAGCTTAAAGACCTGATAAAAATTTGCGGTCGGTGTCGGTGTATTCAGGAATTAGGTCACTTGTACTTCGATGCATTACTCGATATGTTATGAAAATAATTTTATTAGCAGTTGTCAAAAGGAAATCGTAAAATTGTCTTCTGGATTTTGAGGATTTTGTTGTGGTTTGCAAATCACTATAGCAACGAACGAAACCAATTGTAAGAGAAAATCAACAAGTTGTTGTTGGACAAAAAACTGACGTAGGTTTACGAATGCGATTAGTTCTAGTCACGCAGGCTTGTAATTTAAGTAAAAACTAACAAATAGAAACATTTGAAGGCCTCGTTTTACCTGTATGCTCAACGGTGTGGACATATGTACGTCCTGTACGCCTTTCCTCAGTTGTTGACGCGCACATGTTTGTACATAATTTGTCTAACAATAAATCCACTTGGAACCATCAAGTTTTAATCGCATCAGTTTAATTACTTCAATAGAACTTTTCTTTATAATTAGGTCCTAGTCTTTAGTTATGTCCTTTATTATTCCTTATTTTAATGTTTACACATCCGGGATGATAGGTTCTAAGTCACATGAATCGTTTTAGCAATCATTAGAGTATTTTTTTTAACAAACACAATGATTGTGAGCAGAAAGAAGCACAATTTCGTGATGCATGTGAATTGCAAATCGTACGAGCGTCGAATAAACGGGTTATCAGCACCGTTATCAATCGAATTCCGAATGCAAACACGAACGGTGACACGAATGGTTTATTGCAGCCATGGACGACATGAAAGTCTCAAAATCAAATATTTATTTAATATGTTTGTTATACTGAACGAAATTGGTGATGAAAAAAGAGTTGAGATGAATTCCGTGGGTTCTACGCCTACGTACTTATTCAATGCCAATTTTATTCAATGTAATAGAAACCGTTTTAAGTTTAAATCATTTTTCACTTTTTATGTAATTAAAATAGTTATTTTCTTCGCGCATTGGTGGCACTAAATTTCAAACACAATCAATGAATTCCACTGTTTTGTTTCTTCTAGTTTTCTTTTACGACTGTTTTGTTCTTTAAAAGGGAAAGATGGAATTAAAATGAGTCACATCCAGGTGTTTTTCCAGGTCTATTTTCTGTGCGTCGACTTCCTTTAAACAAAATTCATTCAATCCATTGTACGAAAAGTGACCTCGAAATTATCAACTATTTATTTTGCTTTTGGCACATCCATTTTTGTTAAATTTGACGATTTTCACAGATTCGTCTTTTCGTAGAGAATTTTATCAAGAGTTTCACACTAGAAATTATTATGTACCACTTTTACTTTAAGTAATTTACACTTTATTGTAGTTTGCTGTTTCTTGTTCAATGATGAAATAGTTATTATTCCTTTTCTTCTTAGTTTAAACAATAGATACATAAAAAATGATTAAGTCACAGATGTCTGTCTAGTTTCTATGATGCCACTTCCTTGGTGATGCATTCCGAACATGTTCGGATTGTGAGTGACTAGAAACGTTGAATACCGCGCTATTCGATGATTAGCAACTGATTGGTCACCTGTTTTCTCCCACATATGCACTGTAAACAAGCCTAAAGTTGTTTCAACAAATAGAAAACGTTAAACATATCACTCTCAGTCCAAAACATGCGAATATTACAACAATTCTTAAAAATAGTACATAAAAACCTGGTTATAACGGAATGGGATGGGCTCCACTGATTTTCTTGTATAGATAGGTTTCCGTTTCAAACAGGTCATGTGCTTTTGGCACATCTATTTTTGTTAAATTTGACGATTTTCACAGATTCGTATTTTCGTAGAGAATTTTATCAAGAGTTTCACACTAGAAATTATTATGTACCACTTTTACTTTAAGTAATTTACACTTTTTTTGTAGTTTGCTGTTTGTTGTTCACTGATATAAATGTTGTTATTCCTATTTTTGTTAGTTTAAACAATAGATATATAAAAATGATTAAATCACAAATGTTTGTTTAGTTTCTATGATGTCACTTTCTTGACGATGCATTCCGAACATGTTTTGATTGTGAGTGACTAGAAACGTTGAATACCGCGCTGTTCGATGATTAGCAACTGATTGGTCACCTGTTTTCTCCCACATATGCACTGTAAACAAGTCTAAAGTTGTTTCAACAAATAGAAACGGTTAAACATATCAATCTCAGTTCAAAACATGTGAATATAACAACCAATCTTAAAAATAGTAGATAAAAACCTGGTTATAACGGAATGGGATGGGGCCAACTGATTTTCCGGTTTAGATAGGTCTCCGTTTCACACAGGGCAATACAATTCAGGCGAGGGGGCAAAAAATTGCTAATAAAAATTCAGTTAGAAGTCACTGGAAAGTATTCATTTAATTCCACTTTCTTCTTGATTAATTCCAATCATGTTCTACCGCACTAAAAAGATTTAATGGTCATTTCTTTGATTTCTCCCAACTGAAAGTGCTATAAAACGTAGTGCTATAATCTAAAGTATTCGAACGTATTTAACAACAGATCACGTCAAAATTAATTACTAGATTAACTTTTAACATTAATCTTTCACTTTTTAAGGGAATTAATTTGTTTATGAAATTTCATTTTAGTAGTCTATGTAGTAGCATTTGTTTAGTCACGTTTTGTTCACTCACAAAACCATCTGTAGCGGTTTTGTGAGACAACAAGTCGATATTTGTTTCAACGACTGCTCCAAAAGCAAATCACTTCATTGTTAAACCACGCGAATATAAAACAAAGATTGAAGAGATTAACCGGAGGCGGGAAGTAAGCGCGACTGAACACATCATCACGAGATTCATCTGATAACATCATCATCCAGTCAATTAACGCAATTCGTCGACGTACGCTCAAGTGAAAGTCCAATTGAATCTGGCCGAACATCATGGGATGTTCAATTCCTCAAAACGTTTTTCGAGGAACAAATGCGTCTAGGGCAAAATAAGAAACAACGAGTACATCATGAAGTATTCGCACAATCTCGTATGTCTTGGGGAGAATACCTGAGCATATAAACGCAGAGATAAGCAAAGAAGACAAATCACTGGTAATAACAAGAGGAAATAGAAAAATATACATACAACTATTAGAAATGGGTGAACAGGAATACAAATAAATGTATTGTTGAGAAAATTTTCAAAAAGTATAAAGTTTAGCGAACCAAAGTAAGAAAATGTTAAAATCAAAGATTAACAAAGTCTGCGAGCATATTTCGAATAAACAAGTGCCACAAACAATGTAGTAGATTAAGGCATAAGTATACACCAAGTTACAGCACTCATAGACCACCAAAAGCCGACAAAGAAGCGAAAACAAAAATACCAAAGTCCAATGAGGAAACTTCCAGGTGCATGAATGATTTGAAATTTTGTGCATCAATGACATATGGTAAATTAAATAAACCCTGAAATTTTCAAGAATATATCTAAATTAGAAATAGGTTTGTAGAAAATTTTATGAAAATCGATCACTGTGTAACGTCACGGGCTCGACTTAGTTATTATACTCCGAAATTTGTTTCTCCACTCTCTGAGGGTAAATCCTTGCTTTCGAAATCCTTTCCAAATGTTGAAGCTATGTGATAGATCAGCCTTCCATTCAACCTATATGCAACCTTTTTGCATCGTTTGTAATTGTGACATTCATCAATGTTTCTTCCATCACATTCTACATCTTACTCTGCTGAACTATATTTTACTAATAAGCTGATGCGTCCCTCTTCCTGTTATCATAATGTAATGATTAATATAAAGTTATAATAGTGCAAATATAATATAATACATATGCTATGCAGTGGCTTACCTGATAGCCGTGGACGTTTAGCACACAAATCATTTTTTGATACACTATCAAAAATTACACACACCACATGAGCCTTTCCACTTTATATATATTTTTCATATATCATTTCATTATAAATATGCATATTTATCGTAGTTTAACAAACATTTTTCAGGGGCATTCACGCCCAGCATTCGCAATTATACGCAATTTGCACGATGCGGCATTGAATCTGCATTAAATATCACTGTTTCGCGCACAACACCACCAAACAAACATGTACGCTTGTTTTTGTTACTTAATTTGTTTGATAATATCCTAACCTCAACTGTACCTCTCCCACTCTCATATCTTCATAGTCTTAAGTCTTATTTGTGTACGTACGGCGTTAATGAATGCATTAATTAAACGTATAACAGTCTTTGTAATATAGTAATTAATATTCGCTTGTTTCTCGGCGCGACATTCACACGCGTTGAATCGAGATCACGTCATCAGTTTAGCGTTGTTGCATGAGATTTTTGTTAATTTCGACAGCTTGTCGCACTCATTGTCAGCTGCATTTCGAGTTAGTGTGAAGATATTGAAGAGATTAAGTAAAAGCTCGGCCCAGATTAATAGACATACATAGCAATGTTTTTTTTTTTCGTTTGCAATTATTGCACAATTTTGAGGTTAAATCTCGACTTAGGTTATGTCCAGTTAGGTTATGCAGCCGGTCAAGCATCATCGTAAGGCCGCTGCACACAATATCATCACTAAAACACTATTTAAAACACATAGAAAAATAGCTATTGCTGCGTCTGGCGAATAAAATCGCGCGCGTCGTTAATTCTATTATTTTGGCCTTCGATACGATTTCGTTTTTCAATAGACTATATCGTGGCAAGTCTTTACATGGATCATTCTAAAGTAATTCAATTGTTCTGAATTTGATCAACCAGTCAAAAACATCTCAGAATGAACCATTGATAATAAATAAAGCTTAAACTAAATACGTAATGCTTACATCTATGAGATTATACTGTTGTTTCATCTTTTTCGCTTTTACTGTACGAACGTACCTCAGAATCAGAAAAAGAGGGACTATCTCTGCCTTTGTATCTCCTACTTGGTCCCCCGACAATCTGAGGTTTGGGGACTGGCGGTCCCCGTTTAATTTGTTGATACAATTCCTCGATCTCCGTCGCAGATACGCTACTAGCCCGACTTGCACAACTCGCAGCTCGTCCGAATCGCTGATTCGAGGTGATATCATGCGTGGGATTCACATATATCCTCGCCGAGGTGAAATCATCCTTAGGGATAGCATAAAACTGCAGTTGTGGCTCCTCCGTAAGCGTGCTCATATTCGGGGAGTTCTCCCTTCGTGCCGAAGGAAACTCACTGGTTTCCGTCGTGAAACTGGGCCTCTCCGGACTCTTCTGATCCAAAATCGAATCCGAAATAGCTTCTGACGAATACTCCAGGGTGCATTGTTGCGACACCGAACGCATATTATCATGAACAGGTCGTTCTTCCTTCGACGAAGTCTTATTAGACATGTTGCTAATAGCCGCTGCTGCATTCTGTTTTTTCTTAACCCGTTTACCTTTATTCCGACGCTCCAAGAGTTTATCCACAGGTATCTCCACCGAATTGAGATCCTCGCAACTATCCGAAAGTATATTGAGATTGTGATGTCGCTTAGGAACATGCTCCACGTGGATATTCGTATTGTTCACCTTTGAATTGTTGGCAAACATACTGGCATCCATGTTGCAATCAGTGGGATTCTTCGTATATGAGGAAATAACAGAAGCATCACTATGTAAACCTGCCGGTGGTCGTCGTTGAGTGAGATTATTGCGTTTCATCATGTGCCTCTTCTGTTTCTTGAAAAACTTCCTGGCTACCGTACTCTGGTGTGGATTGTAGAACATCTCCGCTGAATGAGTCGGGTTCTCAATAAGATTGGGAATCAGATTAGCTCCGTTGTTCCGGTACTGCTGACGGTGTAACACCACCAAGTTGACGTTGTTAATCTTAGTTGCTGAATGATCAGTCATTGTCGAAGCGTTTAAATCCACAGCAGCCGCCATTTTGAGAGCATTACTCCCACCGGACTTTGTATGCGAGGATCTTGAACTACTCCTAGAGTGAATCCCATGCAGACCGGGATGATGCAAAGGTACCTCTGGAATAGGAGGCAGTGGTTGTATCTGAATCTGTGGCAAATCGGAAATATTTCGAGTTCTGAAACATTTGCGTCCCCGCAGCAGCCTGCTCGTGACCACCCACTCATTCCGTACGTCATTCCTGGCTACACAGTAGAAGAAGAAGGCAAACAACCCCAAAAGACTTGCCAGAATTGCGTAGGCAATACTGAAAACATCCTCTTCGTAAGGAATCATCTTAAATTTGTTCATGGTAGCCATGGCACAGCTGCACCAGGCCAAAATGTATAAAATCAGGAAGATTACATGAGCTTTTAATTGTGCCATGGGTGCATGTTCGGGATCTTCAACTTCAGAGCTTGCTGTTTTGGTACTGACCGAACGCATACTCCTACAGTCCGGGAAGTTTGGTTCGAGAAGATCCAAGTCTACGTTCTCAGTCGCCTGAGTGCCTTCGCTAAGATGACCATTAGCATCCGTTCCATAGATGGTGCAACGTACCAAAAGAAAGTAGATAAACAGCATTGCCAACAACATACCAAAAGGTACGTAAAGTGCGCTTAAAGCCGGCCCTGCTGAGAGGAAACAATGCGTATGAGCTGCATATTCCTTCAGATTAACCGCCCCTGAGATGCCGCAGACAATCAGAGCAATTCCCCACCCCACCAAGTACAAACCAAGTATGGGTTTCTGAATAGGTTCGTCAGAGGGCAGCTCATCGTCCTGCAGCTCAATCACATCGTCGCTATTCTTCTTCAGTCGTTTATACATCGAATTCACAGCGACGCACATCCAGAGAAGTGAAGATAGCGATAAATAATGCAAAATCAATCCAATTACCTGACACAACTGCACGTCCTCCGTTTGATAGATCCCAAACACGTAGATGAAACACAACAGACTGATGGATAACCACAGGTTGATCACGGAATGTTTCGCCTTTTTCGGCATTTGTATAGCCGAATACGAGAACGTGTAGCTGACAACACAGAGGAGTAGGCAGATGAAGAGTACCATCGATCCCACGTAGATAGCCGGATGGGAGAGGCGAAATTTCGCACCAGGTGCCACCACTTCCACGTGGGAAGTGTCATGGAGTAGGGCGTAGTAGCCCAAAGAGTCGCAACTGAAGATTAGATTGTCGTGGACTTCATGTCGCATTTCACAGCCTTCGGAAGTCCATCCCCCTCGACCGTAGTTCAGTAGGGGATTCCACCTCACCGGAGTAGGTGGCGCCATCTCGTAGGAGTAGCTCTCAAATGGTTTCAGCATGATGAAAATCGGGTCGGAGAGGTTCACAGTTAGGTTGTCTAAACAGAAAGAATATTCATCTTCATTAGTTTTATAGGATTCTTAATTTTAAGTTATATTATGATAGAGTTTCACAATTTATTTAACATATTTGAATTTTATGGACGTTTAATAAAGATTTCAGAGGTTTGGGCACACCTAAACACGTTTCGCCTGTTATATTTCAGCGAAACTTACACAAAATTCCAGAAATTACATGTTAACTTTCAAACCAACAAAGATACTAGTCTCTAGATGTGTTTAAAGGTACTTTTTAGGTAAAAAATACTTCGCTTGAGCACATCTAAACACGATATTTTCTTATATTTTAATGAAACTTGAAAAATATATAAATTAGAGAGTAAGCGTCAAACCCGACGTGTTCGAACACACTTATTAGTAAAAATAAGTGGTTTAAGCACACCTGAAAACGTTTTGTTTTGTATTTTAGTGAAACTTTTCCCAATTTCAGAAATAATGTGTTAACATTGAAGCAGTCAAAGCTATCGATTTCCTGGATGTGTTCAAACTCAATTTTTAACGAAAATAAATCGTTTGAACAAACATGCTTATATTTTAGAGAAACTGTACCAAAAATTCCGAAAGCACTTGATAACTTTCAAAACGTTAAATCTACCGATCTCCCGATGTGTTTAAAAGCCCTTTTAAGGGAAACTAGGTAATTTGACACACGTTTTTCTCTTCATGTATTTTAGTGAAACTTCCTACATTTCCAAAAACACACGTTAAGTTTCGAGCTGTTAAGAGTTCATTTTCTTAAGTTTACAAAAAATGTATTGAAAGAAAAAAAAAACTTACCAAGTTTGACGCCAACAACCGCCGATATAATCTTCTCGACTTTATTCTTATCCTCCTGGAGTGGAAACAATTTCCCATCATCAAACATCCCCACCAACAACTTGCTGGCACTGAGAACAACACCGCCATATTCAATCTGTTCAAAAATATTCGAAGGCACCCCAATGGAGGCGTCAATATCCTTACTCTGCGTAACCACCGAATACGAAATATTCGAAGTGGCACAATGACTTCTCCTCAGGCCGTTCGAATACCAAGAACATGCAAACCCACTGAAACCTTCGCGTTTCACATGAAACTGTTCGAGAATCATATGACTTCGTTGCAATTGCTGAGCAATGGTAAAATTCGTAATCTTCTCAATAGCACTTACTAACTTCGTACATGAACTGTCCTCCTGCTGAGCCATCCTGATATACCCAGCATCCAAGTCCATAAAACCATTGATAATATCCAATAAAAGTGGACCAAGCTCACCGTCAACTTGTAGATGCTCCAAGTAATTGTAAATCGTCCGCGTGGCAAACACCAAGTCCATCACATCACGCATCAGCTTAACATCGGAGGTATTTCGTAAATGTTTCGCACTCTCGAGAAGCGATCCTTTCGCTAGTGATAAATTCACTTTGGCGAATTGTTCCAAGATCTTCGTGGTTTCTGATATGTATGGACAGCGTGTGGTGTTCAGATTTGTCCACTCACCCCCAGTTGAACAATGATATAAAGCTCGCTGATCGAAAACGTCGCTGGTTTGCTGAAGCGACTCACAAGGAAGCGTCACAGTGTGATTGACCACTGTCCGAGGCCATGTATAACTTCCTTTGTTGTTACTTGTTAAAATAATCGGACAATACTTCGTCTCGTCCGAAATGACCATGACTGTGATGCCTTTCGAGTGATTACCAGTTTTAGTAATCAGATTACAATTCCACACACCGCTGTGGTTTCGCGTCAGGCGGCGTATACTCAGCGTGCTGTCGATTAATCCATCATCGGCGAGGAATCGACTGTCGATTATCACGTCCGTAAATTGATGTCGAGGGTTCGTTCCAAGCCACAACCATTCGACACGATCTTGAGATTCTTCATTCTCTTCATTACGATAGTATTCCTCGTGCATACTCGGCGCACGGCAGTTCAAACGAAGTGAATCGCCTTCGAAGACGACTTGCGAATGATCCGGGAAGAGCTCCACAATCGGCATGTCGCGATTCTTCGCTGGTGATCTGCAGTGGATGTCTTCGCCTACTTTGATTTTGCGTAATGGTCGGCCGAAATACGCTGGTGGTGTGTCGCACTTTGGATTTGATCTCAGTTTTACTGTCATTTTCTTCGTCCAGTCGAGTAGCCACAGCAAACTGCAGTCACATTTTAGGGGGTTTCCTGATATGTCACTGTGAAAAATCATTACATTTTCATAACTTAAGAAGAATCTTAAAATCTTAAATAATGAAGAGATGATTTAAGAAGTTACATCCTCTGAATTGAATCAAAATAGAGAGGAAGATCCAATAAGAAATCAAATCTGTGAAAAGGTGAACGTTATTGAGATTACGATGAGGAAAGCGCAGTAATTTTACAGCGATCAACGCAAATGTTTACGCAGATGCGCAAACAAGGAAGCGTTGATACGCTGCTGCTTAATAGTGTACTATGCATAAATATATTTTAACAGACATTAGAGAACAATGGGCAGTGTAATATTAATTTGGAAAATTTAGATGTAGAATCTGATCTTGTAATATCTTCTATTTGCGACTGTTTATGAATAGGCCATGATGTCGCGGCAATTAGCCAAGAGCTCCGGACTTCCAAATAAAGTCGTTATCGGCCGGACTCATGGTATCGCGACGTCATGCGCCATTAGGAGATAAGTCATTAGCATGTATCTTTAGGTTTAGAGTTAGAAAATAAAGTTAGTAGTTATATGGATTTCATCGTGGTCACATCGTACCCTTCTCCATCCCAGCACTCCGCTGTCTTGCTACCAGCGTCACGGGCTCGACATAGATATTGTCGGTGCTCAGTGCAAGAACTTGTGCTCGCGGACCTGCACATCATCTGCAGCGTAGGCACAACGAGCATACAAACGCTTCGAATTATATGAATGTCATATATTTAGAATGCCGCAAAATCGAGGATATCAGTGATGACCAAACGGTCTGTCACCATTTTATCGAGGAGTCCCGCCTCACAGTTGAAACATGGACTAAATTTGTCCCATGAAACAACTTAAGCCCGCGTCTATAATCGTAATCTTGTGCCAGAAAGTTTGGATACCTCTGAACCCAAGAAGATAAATATAAATAAAACTGAAATATTAGGAAGAAAAATGTCAAGTCCCGCTACGAGGGACTACGAGGGTCCCCATAGAGTCTCTTAAAACAATGCGAATCAAAGCAAAAACTAGGCTGTTTCTTGAGCGCAACTATCCCTCTATGCTAAAGGTTCCCAAACTGAGAGGCGCGTCGGACTAGTCACAGAGGCGACGCTAGAATTAACGGAGGGTCTTCCTTGGAACACTACTGAACACTTATATGACATTATATTATCAAGAAAAATAGAATTTAAACATGGAGAGACGCCAGAAAAGTGAATTACAAAAAGGGCTATAAAAAGGCGAAGCTATACAAACCTTGAGAACCTCTGTTCTACGCCTTGCCAATTAAGGGCGTAGAACAGAAATTCCGCGTAGTAGAGCTTTAATGTATTTGCATCTTATACATAAAGTGTTGTTAAAGAGTTGAAATGAAGAGTAAAAATTACTTACAGGTCCTTTAAATTCTGAAACGGTGTGAACGTTCCCTTCTCAATCGTGGCAATCTGATTCTGACTCAATTTCAACGAGTCTAACAAATGCAAATTGTTGAAAGCCAATTGATCGATGGTTTTAATACTGTTCCCAGATAAATCAAGTCTTCTAAGATTGGGCAATTCGCTAAATTGATTGTTTGTTAATTGAACTAGTTGATTCTTGCTTAAATCACTGGAATAAAACAGTAAAAGTTAAAACTACACATATAACATTCATCCAACAATGATATATTAGACATAGATTATTAAAACTTCACTTACAGTTTTTGTAGAGCAACAAATTGTACTTTAGGAGCAAATATAGTCAAAGAATTATATGACAAGTTTCTGTAACAAGAAAACCCAATAATTTAAGTTTTTTTTTTGAGATTTCCATATTTTCAAAGTTACTTACAATTGTACTACATCATTGGCAATATTCAAGAATTCATTATCATCAATAACAGTGAGTTTTTCAGCATCTCCACAGCGTACTTTTACCCAATCTCCACCATCCTTTTGATTGCTTCTTTTGCAAATGCATTTACCAGGGCATTGCTCCGAATAAGTATAGAGGACATGCACGCTGAGGAGTAGGAAGCACAGATAACGCCACATTTTTATTATTTAACTAGTTTCACTCGTTGATTATGTGATGAACATTTGTTTATAGTATTTTTTAGGTTGTTGGATATGAAGGGTTGGTCTCATCGGGCGTGTGTTCATTCAACTTATAGTTTATTCACAGAAATCGCACGAAATTGCACTGCACTGTGGGCGTAATCAATCCGTGTGGCATTTTGATTGTTGTTTGCACTAGTTTTCAGTAAGTTTATGTGATTTGTCGTGCTAAAATTAACTGTATTTATCGTTTTATTATGATTTGGTAGCCATTTATGCGTTTGGATTTACATTAACCTCCCTGCATTCCAATGTCAACTGGCAACTGTCAACTGTCAACTAGATGGAGATGTTGCCACTTTTCAAATATTCGTAATTCAATTACTCATACGAAAATCTCTTTAAAATCTTTAATTTTAGAACGGGATAGTGGATGCTTATCAAGAATATCATATTTGAGAAGTTATTTATTATTTAATGATATGGTTTGTTGTTTATTCTTTGTTGCAGTGTTGACAATTTTTGACATATATATTTATTTTTCAAATTCGAATTGTAAGCAATTTTAAGCTGTGTTATATAAAGTTACAGAGTTAATTCCAATGAATCATGTTGGCTCATTGGCGATCATTGACGAAGCTCACAAATTATTTTACGGACTGTTAGCAACATTTTTTGTAGACCAAATTGCAGCAAAATGACAGTTGACAATTCACTCTTGGATATCACGCACAAAGTCAGTAGTATGACATTTCCGATCATGGTCGATCTTGACCGGTTACTCGCGAAGAAAGCGACTTGAAATGAATGTTCGTTCAAGATTCAAAAAATGTCAAAAAAATCTAGTATTATTATATTGGTATTAAAGACAGAATCGTACAACATTTTGGGATTTGCCAGTAGATGTTATTATTTCCACCGCAATTATGGTTCTATCAGTGGTACCGTTGAAATTTTTAAATTTTAGCAACACCAGCGCCTCTATGTCGGTGGAGCTTTCAAACGTTTCAAACAAACGTACAAATTTGTCCCATTTGAGTGAAACTCGTGTGGTGTATACCTAAGGGGGTCGTCACACAATCGGCTTAGGCTCCTCGCTTCTATGCCCTTCTCTGGTGGGGATGCGACGTTGAGCTTGGGCAGAAAGTGTCAGTGACTGCCAAACAATATTAACGAAAAACTCACTCTCACAATCGCTCTATAATGTTCCTTGAGAAGTCTAACACATTAACTTTCTAACAAATCATGCCCCGTAGTGCCGCCCCCGACCCCTCAAAGTCATAGACATTGGCCTAACTTACCACTGTTCTACCATCAGCAATGCGTGTTGACATTCACTGCACTACTCAACAGCTGACTGGCTATTCTTACCAAATGATACCCTGCTTTCTCATATACTTGATACTCGCAGATGTGATGCTTCTCTAGAGACTGTAGAGATTTAATATTTCAATAATATGCAATGAGGAGTTGCAAAAACAAACAGAAATGTCAAATTTGCTTGCACCAATCCAAGGTATCATTTCTATAATTCTTATTTTTTGGCAGTTAAATTGTTGGGTTTTTTCAGAGAATGAAGAAAATGTTGAAGAAAGGAATGAACATGAAAAGCTTCATATTGAGGAGAATGGATATGATGCTATTCTTGATTTAGATGATGAAATATCCGCAGGAAATGTTGGTGTTGATGTTCATGTTTCCAATGTTGATCTGAACGCATCCATTGTTGATGATTTCTCATCAAATTGTCCTCAGCCATCAATACCGATCGACAAAAATACTTATTATGTTGCTTCACCCGAGCATGATGATATTTCTGCAGGAAGTTCCATTTGTGATATTAATGAGACTGAAGAAGTTGGTGAAAATGATATGCTACCTGAAGATAATGATGTAACACAACCGATTATGCCGAAAGATGAGCCAGATGATGATAGATTTTCTTCAGGAGATGATTTGTCTTTATCATCTCTACGTGCATGCACAGGAACTGAGCTGAAATCTCAAGATGATCAACGAAACTCCAACGACACTGATGCAGAAATCAATTTAGTTTCCAGAGAGTAAGTTTCTTGTTTGAATCATTAGTATTTAGAATTATTAAAATAGATGGTAGATGGTAATGTGTGTTTTTTAAAAGAATAGCTGAGATTGTTTGAGTGCACTGATCAACAAACAACTTTCGGCGGATATCTTGGTACTTGGATATCATGATACTGGGATATCTCGGTTGTTATTGGTGTATCATGATACGTTCAAATCATGATACTTGAATATCAAAATACTTGTAAATCAATATACTTGGACACCATGATACTCATATATCATGATACTTGGTTATCATGTTACTTGTTTATCATGATTTTTATATATTATGGTTCTTGGATATCACAATATTTGGATATGATATTTGGATATCATGATATTTTGATATATGCATATCATGATACTTTTACTTCATGGTTCTAAGGTGTTATGATTCTTGAACATAGCAACATTGAGATATTATGATATAAAACTGTACTCGGATGATACTCGGATTTCATGATACCATGATACGCATACTTGGATATCATTGGAATGTGATATCATTGTTCTTGGATATCATGGTACTTGGACTTGCGACATTAAGCATATCTTTTCTATTTTCACAGATTGAAGAAATTGAGAGATGAAGAACATCTTCCCAAGGACAAAAACTACAAGTGCACGTACTGCAATAAATTGTTCAACCAGAAACGAACATTTACCTCTCATGTTCGGAAGCACACACTCCCCAACACATGTGAGGTTTGTGAAACATCATTTTCCTGGCCCAGTCAGTTAAAGTTGCATATGCGAATTCATACGGGCGAGCGGCCTTTCGAATGTCAACTTTGCGATTTGAAGTTTACGGCTAATTTTGCTTTGAAACGACACAGTCGCCAGCATACTGGCGAGTTCATACCCAAGACACATAAATGTGAGGTTTGTGGAAAAACGTTTCAGACGCACCATCATTTAACGGTACATCTGAGAATTCATACAGGAGAAAGACCCTTCGAATGCCATCATTGCAAATCGAGATTTAAGAATATAGGTCACCTGAATGAACATATTCGCAGGCACTCTGCCGAAGCCACGACCAGACCCCATAAATGTGAGGTATGCAAGAAAACGTTTCATATGCGCAACGTTTTAAACAGGCATCTGAAGATTCATTCAGGCGAAAAACCCTTCAAATGCCAACATTGTAATGCGAGTTTTACGTCTAATTCTTACTTGAGATCACATAGCCGCATGCATACAGGCGAAGCCAAGCCCCGACCTGTTAAATGTGAGATTTGTGGGAAAAGATTTGAGTCGCACAGCTCGATGGAGAGACATATGGCAAGTCATACACACGAAAGGCCCTTCAAATGCCAATATTGCAATTTGACATATAAGACTATTAATGGCCTGAATTACCATGCTCGCAAGCATACAGGCGAAGGCATGTCCAAACGTCACAAATGTGAGCTTTGTGAGAGTACATTTATGACGGCCTGCGATTTAAAGATACATATAAGACGTCATACAGGTGAAAAGCCCTTCAAATGCCAACATTGCAATTTGAGGTTTACGACTAAAGGTCTGCTAACAACACACTCTCGCGTGCATACTCCTGAAGGCATTCCGAAACCCTATGAATGTGAGGTTTGTGGGAAGGTATTTATGAGGCCCAGCATTTTGAAGGTACATATGAGAACACATACAGGCGAAAGGCCCTGTAAATGCCAGTACTGCAATTCGAAGTTTCGCACTCTCGGCAACTTGAATAAACATATTCGCATGCATACTGGCGTCCCCACACTCAAACGTCATAAATGTGAGATTTGTGAAAAAGCGTTTGAGACACCATATAATTTAAGAATACATATGAGAAGCCATACAGGCGAAAAGCCCTACAAATGCCAACAGTGTAATAAGGAGTTTACGGCTATTACTGCCTTGAACAGACACATAGGTAATAAACATCCGATTACAGACGAAGCAACAACGTCCTGGCACTTTGTAAACATTTGAAGGGCATACTGGTGAGAGGCCCTTCAAATGGCATCTTTGTAATTCAGAGTTTACGGCTATTACTGCTTTGATTAGACACATCAGCAGTAAGCATCCGAGTACAGATGTGGCACCAACGTCTTAAAACTTTGTGGACATGTCCTTCAAATGCCAACATATTGAAATTTGAAATATTTCGATTGCGCTAGACAAAATCGAGGTTTTCAAGACCGCGTTAAACGTGGGTTACCTATATACAGAAAGAAACAAGGTGTAATCAGAATGGATGCATTCAAAACTGGAAACTTAATCAGCGAATAAGCTGCAGAATCATTGATGTTGCAGAGACAATACTTGAATTGCCTCAGCACATTCGCAAAGTCAACAAAAGTTGTAGCACGCACCTGAAATCATCAGCAAACCTCTCCATGTCACCTGCAGAGGACCAGCTCTGCCCTTCAAATGACATTGCTTCTCTCACTTCAATGGCATCATTGTCGATCATTGAGTTCATTTCACGTCTGAATTTTTTCTCTTCGAGAACATCGAGAGGCTACTTTGGAACCAACCCCCTTGGTTCCACCAAATGTCGAATCATGGGTTCATGGGAAGAAGGGAAATAATGTAGAGTTGTTTAAAGTAGTTTAGAGAATGGGTTATGTATGTCTGGTTGCCTCCCTGGTTCCATCATTAACATAACCTCATCTTCGTCTAAACAAGCTGAAACAGGGTAGACACCATCTTGTTTAAAAACGGAAATTTAAAGCTTAAAATTAATGTATAAATGTTTTATTTAAAAAACTCATAAAATATAACAAAATATGAACATTATAAACAAAATTACTTAACAAAATTTAAAAATATTGCTTTGCATGTTTTATCATGGGTTGTTTGTGTCCAATTACTTGCTAAAAGTAGCAACAGTCTTTGCAATGATATCAATAGATTGTTTCATTTGCTCTTCGTTGATGACCAAAGGTGGAGCAAATCGAATGATATCTTCATGTGTGTGTTTTGCAAGCAGTCCGCTTTCTTTCAGTTTCAAGCATACGTCCCAAGCATCAGCATAATCTGCAAATTAAGAGTTGATAAGTTTGGTTATGTGTGATTAATGACTAATCGTACTTCTATTGATAACGATGGCGTTCATCAGTCCCTTGCCTCTCACTTCAATGGCAACCTTCTTGTCGATGACCGAGTTCATTTCACGTCTGAACATCTCTCCTAGTTTGTTTGCGTTTTTCGCGAGTTTTTCCTCTTCGAGAACGTCGAGAGCTGTCATGGCTACTTTGGAACCGAGGGGGTTACCACCAAATGTCGATCCGTGGGTGCCTAGAAGAAGAGGAATAATGTAGAGTTGTTTAAAGCCGTTTAGAGCATAGATTATGTATGTTTGGTTGCCTACCTGGTTCCATCACTAACATAACCTCATCTTGGCCTAAACAAGCTGAGACAGGATAGACGCCACCGCCTAGAGCTTTGCCCAAAACTAGGATATCAGGCTTGACGCCTTCATAGTCGCAGGCAATACGTTTTCCTGTCCTTCCCAAACCGGTCTGGATTTCGTCAGCGATCCAGAGCACGTTGTACTTATCACAAAGAGCACGCACTCCTTTCAGATAGCCGTCGTCAGGAATAACAATACCAGCCTCACCCTGAATGGGCTCAACCATGAAGGCACAAACGGTGGAGTCCTGGAAGGCTTTTTCAAGAGCTTGCAGGTTGTTGTAGGGTACGCAGGAGAAGCCCGGCATGAAGGGACCGTAATTTTCGAAACTTTGCGGGTCGGTACTGGCCGAGATGGCGGCTAATGAGCGACCCCAGAAGTTCTCGCTGCAGAAGATGATCTGCGCCTCGTTTTTAGGAATGCTTTTCACTTTGTAGCCCCATTTACGCGCTAGTTTGCACGCGGTTTCGTCGGCCTCAACGCCGGTGTTCATTGGTAGCATGCGGTCGTAGCCGAAGAGCTTGGTGAGTTTCTCAGCGTACTCGCCGAGGATGTCGGAGAAGAAGGCACGCGAGGTGTGATGCAATGTGCCGGCTTGTTTGCTTAGGGTTTCCACAATTCGCGGGTGGCAATGGCCGAAATTATTTGCGGAATAGCCCGAGAGGTAGTCGAGGTATTTCTTGCCTTCCACATCCCAAACGTAGACACCTAAACGAAATTGTGAAGATACTTATTAGAAATCAAGGTGTGGTAGAAGAGAGATGGGGAACAATGCAATTGGAAGGAAGTAATTGGGGAGTGGCGATGAGATTGTGGGATGCGTGTGTGAGACCAGGAACAGACGTGGGTATGGGTATGAACGGATGGGTAAGAAATGGGAGAGAGTGAGTTTGGTGAGAAGATACGAGGAGAGGTTAAATAGGTTAGGAAATTTTCGAATGGGAGAGAATATATTTGAGTAATGAGTAAGAAAGGAGTGAAGTGCATGGAAAGATCAAAGAAGGTATACAGCCATATCCAGCCAACGAGCAGATGAATCATCAACGATCTCTGCATCGTCCTCGCACGGTCCAGAGAAGGCGTACTTCAAGGTTGGAGTCTCAGAAACAGCGTTGGAATAGTTGAAGGGAGATAAAGGAACCCATGGAGAAGGGGTAAAGAGCAAATTAAGAGGGAAAGTACTTGCAAGCTCGGGAAAGGAGGTTTGCTTGCCTATCTGGGCATTAAAAGATTGAGTTTGGAAGAGAAACCCTGATGACAAGGCCTGGATGTGAAACGGTGAAACCAGGGGAACCAGGGGATGTAGAAAACATGACTGATTCAACACCATTTTACGTGGGCTCAAGGTATTGATTGTGAGTGTGAAAGGAGGAGAAACGATGTAACCTGTACTCATTCTTGCAGAATTTATAAAAGAATTGTACGGGACTCCAGCCCCTGACATTTATTTAAAACTATTACACTTCAGAGCAAAGCAAATAACTTAGCATTATATTTCTTCTAGCCCTATTTGCCTCTGTCACTGTTTATCTATTTTATGAGTCTATCCATTTCACAAACTTCAAACTTCTGGTGCATGTGTATGCATCAGTTTTCTGTCAGTTTTCACATTTCTACTGCCCTTGTGTGCCTTGTCAAAGCATCATTCTTTGTGGCTTCCTAATGTCCCTCGCATCACTGGCAAGACCACCAGTTTGAGCTCCTAAACGTTCCTAGTGCCTCTATTCCGTTATGTTACATTATGGCACGCCTTTTCGGAGCCTACCTCACCCCTTCGAGATAACTAATGTCGCGAATGTGAAATGCTGATTAAGAAATTCATAGTAAATAACAGGAAGACCACTTCTGGAAAGATTAGTCCAAAGGCATGTTTTGTGCAGATTAGATGTAAATTTAATAAAGACATCATCATTGATGGAGACGCCTTAAAAAACAACCGTGACGCTAACAAGGAGAGTGTTCCAATTGTCCAACACCAAATCGAATGAAACTTTTTGTACGTGTAGTACATATATAGAAAGAATTTGTGGTAATGGGATTTTATGCCGTTTTGAGCCGTTTGCCCAAAAACAATTTTCAATGTTTGGTCACAAATAAGTTATGGTATATATTCCAATTATTTGCATTACTTAACATTCCCACCATTTCAAGGTGAAAGAAATTAAACATATACATAATTACAATTCAAGGTTTCAATGACTATACAAATATTTTAACTTAAATTTCCTAATCTGTTAAATTCAAAAAATAATTGACTGATTTACAGATACATTTATTTAATAATATTTAAGAAGAGAAACATCAGTAGTTCTTTAAGATGATAGGAGGTTCTCAAACTGTGGCAAATAAATAAAATATTGCAAAGAAATAAAACTTACCTTCTCCTCTTGTTAAAGCCACCGGCAAAGGGTGATAATTATGCGAAACGAAATCATGCTCCTTATCAAAAACCTGCTTGGAACTCACACACCTCTTCCCCTGTTGTCCCAATCGGGAAAGACCACGGCATTTGGACAGCATAATGCCAAAAACCTATGTTTCAAACTAATTAATCTCTACACAGTCAATCTGGAAGTGAAACACTTGAATAAACTTACAAACAAATCGAAACGTATTCCGAAATGCAAAAAAAAAAGTTGTTTGCTAATCGACGCTGATCGATGAATGCCGAAAGTGGGAACAAATTCAAATTGCGTTACCTTTTAGTACTTACGACGACGCGATGCGACGGGCGCTTCTTATCGGTATCGGTTTTTATCGCACTCGTTGAGTTTCGCCAACCGGCTATTTGCCCAAGTCCTGTTTGCGTTTGTATGTGTTTTGTATGTGTGTGTGCGCGTGTGTTTGTTGCTACCAACTAGGCGGCGCAATTTTTTCGAGATTTGTTCGAACGCATTTACGCCTGCTGCGACGCGCCCGCTTGCGTTTCTCGATTTGAAGAGAACTGGTTTTCGGTGTGCGTTTGAGTGCTTTTTTTTTTGCTGGATAATTAGCGTAGGTATGCGATGACTGCATTCACGATGCCTGTATTCAAGCGGCGGTAATGAGCGGCGCGGCAATTGTCGAAATGCAACCGCGTTGCGATGCGTTCCAACTGCGACTGTTTGCTGAAGCTCAACGATGAGGTTGGATACCTTGAATATCTATGCGTTGCACGTACTCACAAGTGCTTTTATGCTTTATACACCGTATTATAAAACATTTCTAAATCTTGCTTAATCCGTTTTTGCATCGACATTTTGATTATTTATTATTTAATTATTTTCGAAATTTTATAATCAAGGCAACCAAACATACACGCTACTATGAGTATGTTTGGTTGCCTATAGTATATGTCATATTTTGTAAAAATACTGGATAAACTGGATTAACAACAAGGACAATGAATGCTTAACAAGGTTAAACTATTTAAAATAGGATTATATTAGGAATAGGTTAGATATAATTAGATTAGCGTAATTTATTCCGAGCTTCTGAGCTTTTTCGTTACGTATCCAAACATAACACAATCCACTTTTTTTAATTCGATATTTTAATGGCTATTTTCTAAGATTAACAAATTGGTAATCTAGGCAACCAAACATACACGTTACTATCAGTATGTTTGGTTGCCTATATTATATGTCATATTTTGTAAAACTATTGGGTATTGTATTGCAGGAAACAGGGAGACGGTCAATGAGATGGGAGAGTATCTATAGGGTTGCAAGATATGAAGAATGTGTGAACGCAATGGATGATGAGAGACTGGTTAAATATGTCTGGGCATTATGTGCAAGGAGGTCGGCGAGTGCATGGGCTACTGACAAGGGAAAAGGCGTATGAAGCGGTAGGATTATCGGAGGTGGCGGGGGGTAGGTTGCTGGTAAGGAATGAGTTAAGCGTGAAAGTCGGAACGATAGGAGGGGAGGTGGAGGAGCAGAAGCGGCAGAATTGTATCGTAAGAAGCACATATAACCCACTGTACATTGTGTACTTACCAATACTTCGTTCAGTTTTAAATGCAGACATTTATTATTACACAAGGATCATTCAGGAAATGTAATTAAACTTGAAACTTCCTATTTACATCAAACTATTTCTTGATCACCCTAACTGTATTTGCAGGTTAAATAGATAACGTTACAATTTTCGATATTCGTGTCACGTGGTGCGTGGAGGTAAGCAAACGGGACCACTTTCCCGTATATTAGTTGGATAGGCCAGAACAAAACCATTAATGGATCAATTAGTAGCTCGTGGTCTTCATATAACCTTCTTAGCATCCTATGTCCCAAGTGAATCCATGGATAATCTTAAATATGTGTTGTGTGCGTACCAAAAAACTCAGCCATGCAAGATAAACTAACAAACTCTGATTCCTTGGCTCGTCTAAAAGAATTCAAAAGGTTCG
>JAODAC010043415.1:1249-11320 GCA_027575185.1 Mimaenictus wilsoni | reverse complement strand
GAAAGCGCACACGGTACGCGACAGTTAGTAGAGTGCCAACCCCCATATGCTACATTTGATGGGGGCACCTTTCGTTAAATTTGGTGGAGACGCCATAAACCTACCGTGACACTAAACATACCGCCACACTATTGTATTGTAATCAATAGCTAGAAATTATCAAGCCAAAATGGGCATCCGGCTCCAGACACCAGATACCTTTTCCTTTATGCCCTTTTTTATTGGCTATTAGCCCTCCATTTTCAACAATCATTGTTGCTATTTATTATTTTTTTATTTTAATTGTTCATCTTTGTATACATCAACGCGTCAATCGCCATCTACCAGTCGATCGCGGCCTGATTTTGGCTATATCTTCAGTCTTCTTTTGGTTTTCTATATTAACAAACATTATTTTCTTTGTTTCCTGTGGAATATTTCACGTACAGTGAGACGAGTTGCATATCGTGCTTTATCTTGAGTTTCATTTATATTCATATGTATGGAACTTCTGATGTCCCAACTTCGAAATTCGTGTCCCGCATGATCCCAAGTGACGCTGATGATGATATAAACAAACCCATCAGAGTGGGGCATCTGATAGTAATCTATGGTTCAGTTTGAATTGAGAATTAAACCAATTAAGTCGAATTATTTACACAATTTCTATTCAAAAAATCTTATATCTGTCAGTTCTTGTGAATTTTATGTACAGAAAATTTTGGAGCAATTGAGAACATTTTGAATCATTAAAAATTGCCCCTTGAGCAGCATATCTGATAGCGCTTTGGCCTACAACGCAGTCTAACGGTTTCGAGTCTGTGGGCTGGGCATCCATCATTATATTCACAATTAATTCACACTTAAAAATCACTTTAATAATTTAGACCTAAGAAAAATTCCACATCTATAAAAAAATCTACTCATCGGGACTAATCACTAATCGCAAAATTAGCGCAATCCACTGCACTCAACAAAGAATAAGGAACTACTCAACTATCTCCCTACTTAAAATCAACTCAACGCTCACACCACATGAAAAACACAACTTGATAAGCAACACACAGCAACATCAATAACAAACATTACATTACAATTCACATTGCAAAACATGTAATATAAAAATACTAATAAAAAACGGTCAAGAAACCAGGCTAAAGAATCAGTGTAGTCGACGGACCAAATGTTATACTCTCCACCAAGAAGGAAATTTAAAATGCACAGAATCAATCAATTAATCTTATAATGTTTCCAGTATTTCCCAAACTGATTTAATATAAAAATATAAAATTAATATACAAATTTAGAAAAGAGGAAATTAAATTAGGTATTCATAAACAAAAGCTGAGGAATATATGCAGCGAATAAATAGACCGCTACATAAAATAGCAAAACACATGTTTGTTTTGCAGGGAAACAATAGTATCCACAATTGTCGCAACTAATTCCCCAAAGACGCCTTGGCACATATCGCGCACAATAACGACCGGGCAATAAACGGCGTTGCATATATGTGGTGCTCCCGCGATGCCAATTTCGTTTTCTACGCGGCGAATGTGACGATAGACGATACAATCAAGCGTGCGAAAAACCACAAACATTCATTTATTATCACTTGCGATGGCCGAACAAGAAAAAAAGTGCACGTGCGTCACTGCAGCCAGCCACACGCAGCGGTGATAAATATCTAGCTGCATGTATCTTGCGACCAGCTAATAAATAATCCTTCTAGGTATTTACGTAGCGATGCATTCGAGCGTGGACAATGCACGCCTGTGATTAATACATTCGCGGCGAAGAATTAATGGAAGGACCAACCAGGCTGGCATCAATGACCTAAATTAACGTAAGTAATCGTCTGCTGCGCTCGCAAAAACGTATTAATAGACAAAATATGAGTTGTGTGGATGTTTCTTTTCGTTCGCCTTGAGCTACGATAGGTTTTCGCGTGTTGCGAATAGACATGCATAATTGTGGCGTCAATGCCAGTGTAAAAAATCTCGTATACATTGTAAAATTTGATAATTCTTCACACATAGATTGATTAATTCATTGATTTTTTTTTATTTATGGAACATCGGCTACGGGGACTGACCATGCGAATAGCGGAATAGCTAGGAAACACTATATGTTACAGAAAGCAAAAAGATGACAGAATCTTGAATATCAACTACAATGCCGTTGATCCATCCTAGCATAGTCGGCAGAAACACGGACTGAAAGACAATTACCCAGGGACGACTCGGAACCATGGAAATGAAGATTCTAAGAAACACAGTTGCAAAGAAAGAAGTAAGGAGGATAAATGACATCCGAAAAGCGAACCTAGATAAAATAGAAGATACTCCGTGATATTGCAAGAACCGAAAACTCGTGGGCATTATTGAAACAAAAATAGTCCAAATAGACCGAGATAACTCGTCTAGTGGAATGCGATCCCATGGAAGTCTCGTAGGCGATTCGACCACCTAAACCTAGCTTAATGCAGGAACAGCCAATTGCCTTAACAAAAAGTTGAAGAATCATGCGCTATGCGAGTATGGGTATATATTATACGCATCAAACAATTTTATATATGCATTCTTTATACCTTCTATGATTTAGATAAGATGATTTTAATATAAAGACTTTCACCTATGCACTACATCACATTGCGTTGCCAGTTTTCAATACAAACTTAAAATACAATCACACTGATAACATAAAAATCATAACAAATTAATAATAATTAGTGATACTAATTATTACTAGTGATACTAGAAGTTAAAACAATAAAAATAAAATCCCCTCGATCATTCAGTTCAGTATACTATATTTCCAACTCTTGATTCCCATTTCTTTGATTTCAATAAAAGTTTGTCTCTTGTACCATTTTCCTCACTATAGCCACTCTTTCTCTCCTCCCAGACTCAGGCACCATTACATATTCCTTTCACCCTCACAATCAATAATTTGGGCGCATTCTTCCCTCAATCCCATACATTCACTTGCCATGTGCTCCCACATATCCACCTCATTCTCACACATCATACATATCATGTACTCTACACCCTTCCAGACCTTTAGAACCCCGTGTTCCACATCTCGCCCACACCATCAACCGTTTCTCTTCTTAGCTCGTCCTTTCACTGTCCACAAAGGCAAGTCTACCTTCCAGAGCTTGAATTCGATGGTATTATGGATTATGTTATAAGGGAGAGTACCCCTTACTTTGCCGGTATTCTACCTCTTTACCCATTCGCCTTACACGCTCTTCCAAGGCTCCTTCTTCAACCATTACCTTTTCTACTGCTATTTTCGATAGACCGACCTTCCAGTAAGGCAACTTCCTTTGGTCATTCCACGCATTCACCCCTTTTCACACCCCACTCCCATGCACTCCCATACATACTTTACCTTTCGCCCATCTTCCATACGATTCAAGCTTTCCTCGTAACTTACCATAAAAGTCACTTTTCCCATTTCAGGCTCATCCTTCCTGCTTACGACGGCGTAGACCGCTCCAGCACAAATATAAAGCAGTTAACATCAAATATAATCATAGTTAATATCCAATCCTCTGACGCCAGTGGAACATACAAGTAATAGTCTTTCGATATTCGTTGAATGTATGAACTGTAGCTGACGATGATTAAAAAATCAATTCAGATATTTTTCACTGACAAATTTGCTAGGTTCCCACGGGCGTTCCGTACGTGCGTAGCGCGAACATGGCGGTGATAATTCCGTTTTTCCAATGTCAGTCGCGGCTAAATAAAATGATGACAAAAGTAAAAATAACAATTCGCGTGCGCGTCGTTCGACAAAACCGCGATATGCTACAATTCACTTCTTGGCACACTCTCTTCGTCCGACACTCGTAAGTGCCACACGATACAATTCGCACCTTTTACAAATCGGACGTATTTTTCTTTGTCGACTATAAATACGCCTTGGAACAATAGGATCTAATTGAGGTTAGATATTTTCATCTCCAGCTTGTTAGTTTTCTTCTGTTTCTTCAGTAGAATCCATTTTCTACAGTGTATAAAACTACACTTCGAGAATTACGAACTGCTATTTGATGAAAACGTAATTGCCACCGTGATGAAAGAAAGTAGTTCAGTAATTACAACGTGACATAAAAGTTTTACTCTATTTTGTTATTTTGTTGCGCTTTTTTGAATGGAAAACGCTCGTCCCTTGTGCGGTTTGTGGCTGCGTTGCGGTTAGACTTTTTGCGTGTTTTTATTTTGGTGTAAAACTAAATGTGAACATACGAGTGCGTATTTATCCTGGTTTTTCGGAGATGCTGCGGAAAAGTGGAATTAATGCCCGGTGAATGTAGAGAGTGTCCTTGAAAGGCGTAAATTTCACGCGGAAAGCTGCAATAAGCCATAAAGCTTGGCGGAACATACAGCTAGTGTTGAACAAGCTTACACGAAGGATACCGATTTCGACTTGCAATCTCGTATACTTCTCCGGAAGAATCTGTTGTGGTAAGGTCAGGTTTCGTTGTGTTTGTTTTAGTATTTTTGGTATATAAAGAATAAATTCGTAAAATTAAAATGAAAAAGGTAGTTGTTCCGCTGCGTTAGAGCGAGTTTGGTATTCTGTGCCTTTCGGCGAATTTCTGAGGGTGAGGACGCCATCTTGGATTATTCCAACATTTTCTACGTTCTACTTAACTATTCTTATATACAGTTCTTATTTATGGAGAGTTTTATCCCAACAAAGAGAAGATTGCCATTTGGCAATTTATGTTAAATGTAAATATATGTATCACTAACATCATTTGGGCGTTCCGCGTTAAGACGAGGAATTAATTTGGAAAGAATTGACTGTCCTGTTCGAAGGACCATGGAAAGAGATGGTTCCGTAATGGAAGAACCATGAAGATTGTGGGTTGATCCATCTTAGGATGATCTTGATAGATTGTCCTAGAGGAGGACTTATGAGGTGCGTCTCAGCGTAGGTGCCAAGTAAAAGGTTTGAAGACAGATTGATTCTTGTGAATCTTGGAATTAGTCGAATAATATAATATGTTTCGGAAGCACACATGATAGAACACATGGTAATATTTTCGCAAGAAAATTAAGAGTATATACACATTTTTCTCTTCTCCCTTTTTGCTTATTTATGGTTAGACATATTTTGATACGTTACGTTACATTGTTTTGAATGACGTTATATTTAAAATAGTTATTTATGCATTATTTATTTATATATTTTGTATTCATTAACACATGTTCAAAGGCGTTTTTCTCAAAGCCATGTTTTTCAAAGAGTTAACCAGATAGCTCGCAAACCACTCAATCTTTTTGTTTCACATTACGCAGACAGTTCTAGGACTCCGTTATTTTTTAATTGTTTTAATAAAGAAAAATTATAAATACTTTCAACTGAATTTTATAAGTTTAGCTAATAAACACGATCCGATGTTCCAAATAATTTTCTTCAAAAATACCTACTTTCCTTGCTGGTGTGTATTCCCCCTTATTGAAAATTGACAAATTGAAAGAATAAATTTCCCTCGGCATTGAGGATGACGGCCACAAAAGAATTATCAAGTCAAGATCAAAGGTTAGGTTCAAAGCACAATGAAAATACGTTTTGAATATGTTTAACCAATCTAACAAAAATAACAATGTAGTGATACTAAATGTATCGTTTGCTACACACATGTACATTTGCCTCCCTGTAGATGAATACCATATTTGCTTAATTAATTCTAAATGTTGATATTTACTGATCACAAAAGTGATCCATATATTTATAATGAGTTACATATTTTTTGAATTACTAACACTGAAGTAAAGTTTTATTAACTTCTACTTAATTTTAAGAATGTTATAAACCTGGAAACATTTTTAACATTTTCTTCGGACAATATAATTTTTATCCCCAATCCCCATCAAATGTTCGAAGCGGAAACAAAGCCGCACGAACAGTAAATGTGTCCCTTCCTTCCCTAAATCCTTAAAGTTTGCAATGCCGCACCGCTCGTCGGGTTTCCACATGCACATATTGCTTTTATGACGTGAAAATTCGATTTGATACTTTCCACGTTTTCTCTCATTTTTTTACGACACTCTTCGGCGCAGCCGGCAAGATTTCCACGTGTCACATGTCCATAGGCGCAGTGGGAAAATGCGTTCGATACCCATCGCCATCGGGTCCATCTCACGCCATACACGAGGGAAATACGCGTGAAACTCTGAGTTTCCGCCACCGCGAGGAGAATGAAAAGACGGAAATATTATTCGAACATATATAGAGTGCTGGGCGCCTGTTCCTTCTAGCGGTCGTAAAAATAGGATAATCGATTTGTAGTGTATTGAAGATTGTATTCTGACATAGGATAGACACTTTTCGGGTGTAAATATAGACAACCAAATATTCCCGACGGACGTGTATGAATAATGTGTTGCCTACATTAAGAAGGTGACGTGTGTTGGAGCTGGCGATGAAAGAATTTCTATTTAGTTTTTATCAATTTTCTTTCAATGTTTTACACATATTTTTTCAAATGCAATGATGTTGTGTGTTGCCATGTAAATGAAGGAAATGTGGTCTACGATATAAATTTCTTATAAACAATTTATTTCTTTATATTTCGTGTAAATTGTATATTTGCCCACCTGGGCAGTTCAGTTGGTAAGGTTTCGGTCTACCACGCAGTCGGACGGGGTTCGAATCCCCGGGGTGGGCACCCCACTAGTGTGAATATATTATTAAATAAATTCACACTAAAATCACTTTATTAATTCACATTACAAATTCACACACTCTTAAAAATCGCAATATTCATCCACACCGACAACAAAAGGCACAACTCAACAATCGCATCGCGCAACTCACAAAATTGCAACACGCACACACAACAAGACTCCACTCAACAACATCAACAAATACAAAAACAAGAAATCTCAATAACTTGTAAATATGTACAAAACACAATAAACATATGTATCCACGCTGAAGGACCAGTGAAGGTCGATGGCCAGGTCTCCGGACCGAATACAAATAATAAAAAATAATAATATTGTATATTTTTACATTTAGGAACTTTCATTATAAATGGATATTGTTTAGCTGCGTATTCACGGTAACTTAATAATAATATTTTTCACCTTAGAAACAATCTCCTCTAAAAATTCCTTGATAAACTCCAAGGGTTTATGAACTTGTGACAAGAGTCAAAATTACCTGCATAAAACTGTCTGCCCTACAAAGACGATGCTAAACTAGTAAAAGGGCCCTAACCTAGTTTTACTGAAGCTATAAATAAAATTTACAGGAAGAGAGGGGAAAATTGTCAAAAAGAACTTTATAAAATTTATCACATTGTTTCACATAAAGCCGTATTTCCCAAATTTTTGATATCTTGATCTCGGCCGCTACATTTTTGGCCTATTAAAATACCACAATTTTGAATGCACTGATTTATATATTCGTCATATTTAGTATGATATGATAAGACTAATCTACGGATTGTATTATACATACATGTATACACTACAACAATCGCTTAGCATTATCAGTGTAAATAATAATCCCTTCAAAAGCAGTTATCACTAACTGCTTCCCAGCACGCCCCAACAGTGGGCGATCGTCATAAAGCACCTGAAAGTTTTACGTGGCCGTTAATATTGTATCGCACGAGGGCGAAAATCGGTTTAATTAAGTTTCGTTATGAAAACCGTCGCTCGGGCAAAGTTTAATAAACGCCGTGGCACTTTGCGCAGTATACCAAAGATAATTCCCTCTAACCCACACAAACCACCTCGGCAAGTCTGGGAGAATATACGCCATGCCCTGTGTAAACTTAAGGGCTTAGGGGAACTTCCCCCGTAGTTGCTTTTGCAGCTCAACGGCGCAAAAACAGGTAATTTACAAAAGATTTACACCAGCATGATGTAGTGTTGGTTGACTGAGGTTAAGGTGCAGGACAGTGTTCCCAAAAATAAGGTAAGCGTATCCCCCGAAGAAAGGAAGGGACTGATAGAAGGGAGTTAGAGACGGAAAGGTAGATTTCAATGAAATTTGAACCTCCTTGGAATATTGGCAGTCAAAGTTTGCCTGAATACGAAAGCATACTAATCGATAGTTTGGTAACTACTGGTATAGTTGAATAAAGAAGATGGTTTACCTTTTTGTTGGATTTGAAGACTGCACACTTAAACACGTCCGATGATCCATCTCGGGCGATATAGCTGAAGATTTTCAAATCCTGCGAGTCGTGCGACACGTAGAATATCCGATATATCGGATTTGACATTAATACTGATTCATCCAGCCAGTGTTTTCGCTGAAAAGTGAGCGAAGAACGGAAAGTTAGCGAGAGTTATACTTTGTAAACATAAGTCATCATCATTGGGCCCACCATGCGCATGGAGGAACTCCAATTTCGACTGAGTATTAAAACTTTTTTAATCAAATTGTACTTGGAAATGATTCCCCGGCACTAAAGCATTCAAGATTCCGACTCAAAGTTTTAAGCGTATGCCAATAATGTCTTACGGTAAATAATATATCTTAATGTTGTACAAAGCGCTATAAAAGAAAACAATGTTTCTTTCTTAAAATAGCGATTTTCTATATATAGTATTTATTTACCGGAAAGTTAGTTGTTAAAGTTTTGCAAAGTGTATTAAATAAGGAAACTGTTGTTACAAAATTTAACGTATGCAACTCGTATTACTTGTAACTGCCTTGAGAGTATTGTAGAAGGTCTCGTTCGATTATCCTTACCTTTTTCTTCTTTCTTAAAGTAACTTCGACGCCGTCACGGGAAACTTTTATCGTCACCTTCTTCTTCTTAATCCGTTTTGTTTTGAACTCGTACTAGACAAAGGAAAGAACAGATTATGTAGCACTCAGAATAAGAACAAATCATTAACTATTGGAGTATTATATAAAAGATAAAAACATACTAGTTTTCTTTTTCTTTTTCAAAAAATAGTATAACGTAATAGAACAAAGGGATGAACGAAAAGTAAGGTTTCTATAATTCTTAAAAATATTATTAATGTATATACCGTTATTAATGTATATACCGTTATTAATGTATATACCGTTGAAAGATCACACTTTGCTTATTTTTCGATATAGTCTCTCTTTTTCGATACATCTGTGAATGCGGTACCAAATTTTGGATTGAAGTGTTGACTGTCGCTCTCGCCAATTGCGAGGTTCGAGCAATAAATTTCCCCGACATCTCCCTGGTGTTTCGGGTGAAGAATGTAGGACTGCTCAGCATGTCTGCAAGTGGTGGAAGGTGTTTACGGAGCCCCGAAAGAGAGGCCACGATGAAGTATAGAATGCATGTATGTGACTGATATTGAGCACAGGGGATCCGTATGCAATTGTCCGAAAAATCAACAGCGAACTGCTCATAGATTGTCACGTCAATGGCAGTGAAGTTGATGAACACATTCCTGATGATATCCACGGAACAATTGATAGACATGGTCCCTGAATGAGTTGACAGCAGTCTTCTTAGATTTTAGGAAGGAACCACATTTACCAGGTCAAAAAAATACATGATTTACACTGTAGATGCTTTGAATATTTGCTTCGTTGTTTACAGTTTGAAGTTTAAAGAACATTTTTCGCATACAAATTTTACTTAAAAATTCGAAAAAACTGGAGCAGCTAGTTATCAATGAATTTGAGGAGAAGTTCGTCAACCATTTTTGAAGGTAATCTCCATTATTGACCCATAGAATTAATTGATACATGTATAACAGACGAAAGTTGGTCGCAGTGCTAATGGCGTTGGTCGCACAGGATTAATAACAAACATAAGAATACTATATCAATTTAAGAGCTTTATGAGTTATAACTTCGTAAAAACCATAGCTATCTACTTGAAATTATGTGGGAATTTCTTGACTTTTGACCTGGTAAATGTGCTTTATTAACCTGAAGGTTATGAAAACAGGAACTTGAAGACTGTGTGGAAAAAATGGAGACTACATAGACAAATTACAAAAAAATAAGCTTTTTAAATGATGTACACTAATAACAATAGTCCACCTTTCTTATTTAGAAAAAGTATGGAGTTCAACCCTTGTAATATTGCAAAATAATAATATTCTAATGGATTTC
>JAODAC010043404.1:0-11322 GCA_027575185.1 Mimaenictus wilsoni | reverse complement strand
TTTAATGTCATGTTATTATTTGAATGCTCACTCATACTTTTGCCGTTCTGCTGTCAGTAATGTCATCAGTTTAAGTTTATTCATAACCTGCTTCCTTTATGTGGAGTTAATTCTGGTTCAGAGGGTCTAGTTGTCAAGAGCCATAAAACAGCAAGAAGGAGAAGGAGAAGAAGAGCCCGACATCAGCTGCCGCCACCAAAAAGTCCGCCGTCACCGAGAGTCCAAACCGAGCCCCCCACCGACCGTTTCCACCGACTACTCTGACGACAGCAGCCGCCACCAGTGATTTCGCCACTGACCTTCGTCATCTGCGACACCGACGTCATCCACGACGTGCCCCGAGGACCAGCGCCAGCCATTCACCTCCTGCTTGCCTGCTGCCTCCCAGGATCTCCATGCTAATCTCCTTCATTCCGATATCTTTTGTTACATATATTGTGGTACAAGTAAAAAAATCCCACAACTTGTTTAAATATGTAGGTTTCTTTTTCTTTATTTTTTTTACAGTTTCTATATAAACTCTTTTTATAAAATCCAATTATCAAAATTAATTCATCATTATAATGCGATAATTTTTAATCAAAATTAGAATCACTTTTATCTTTTAGATAAATTCTTATACAGAATCATTGTTTTAGCAGTAAGTTTCCAAACAAGATTAGCAAATCATTATCAATATTTAAAATATCTTTAAAGGCGTTTTTAAAATGATAAAATTCATTTGAATCCGTAAATATTTACATATTTTTGTAGATAAATTAATCGAAAATATGTGAGTAAAATATATGCAGTTTTTTTTCGACTTAATAAAAAAATGAACACTCAGAATTGAATGGAGAGGTATTTAATATTTAGAATTTTAGTATTTTGTTAGTGCACATGGTAATTATGTCCGTATGGGCAGCGATTCGATTCACCTTTGGATGCTGTACCGAGGGCGTCAACGCGTCCCAAAGGTAATTTATTTATAGTTTTACCTGACACTGGAAAAAGGTTGTATGTAGTTGTAAAGTTAGATGTATCCGTCGATGTCATTCTCAGACTCTGCTCATTGCAAACATTATAATGTGAACATTTCTATGTACAGGGTTGGATTTATTTTTTCATAATTTTAAGAAAAGGAGGATAATCTTGTAAATTGTTACTAATATTAATTAATTAAGCTACTAGTCCCAATATAATATTTCTAGATTTTTAGTAGTTTTACCTCACTATTCTTAAAACGTTGGGGATGCTGCGCTCAGTAGCGGATTCTGTCTATTTTCCTCTGGTGAGTGGTTGTTAAGTTTGGTTGTTCACCTTAACAACCACTTGTTGTTTACCTTAAAAAAATCTAGTTAAGTCTGGCACTGTGCAATCAACGTTAAATAAATTAATGTTTGTAAAAACCGCGTAACAATTATTAAATGCAAAAAATCAGTATATTTTCAGAAATCGTGTCTGCTGTCAAATATTGTAGGTTATGAAATCTTGACACAACAGCGAATATAGGCGCTCTGGCACAAAGGCGTGCGCAGGCCCCGCAACGCCCCGAGCACATTTCGTACACAAAATTATTAATTAAATTTTCTCCCTAAAATTCAGATTTTTTCAATATTAATTAACTATTATAATATTAGTGAAAAGCCCACCTGGGCAGCATAGATGGTAAGGCTTCGGTCTACCACGCAGTCGGACGAAGTTCGCGTCCCCGTTGTGGGCACCCATTATACACAATTATAACTCTTAAAAATTTCACATTAATTCACACCTATACAAACCACACAATGAAATGCCACTCTTCAAATCAACAATCGCAAATATGCGCAACCCCCAACTTTCAACACCCAAGAAAAAGAATAAAAACCTGACAAATCAACTAAACACTCACACACAACAAGAATCCATATATACACGATTCAACGCAAGGATCAGCATCAACAACAACATCACATGGCAATCACAATAATAAACATGTAATATAAAACACATACAATAACAATAAATCAAGGCTGAAGGACCAGTATAGTCGATGGCCAGGTCTCTGGACCAAATACAATATTATTATTTATAAAATTAAATCCCCGTGGTGGGCACCCCACATGTGTGTATTTATTATTGATACAAATTCACATACAAAATCACTTAGAAAATTCACACAATTAAAATTCACTCATACAAAAATCACAATCAAGAACCATTCAACAATCGCAATGCGCAACGCACCAAAAATAATAACTAACACACAACAAGAAACCACTGACTGCATTCACACTATCACTCCACATCAAAATCCAAAATCAACAGAACAACAATAAAACAACAACATCATATTACAATAGCATTAACAAGTAAACAAAAAAAAACAATAAAAGATAAAAATGTATTCCAGGTTGAAGGACCGGTTAGGTCGATAGCCAGGTCTCCGGACCAAATACATTATTATTATTTTATAAAATTAAAAATATGTATAAATAAATCCGATCCTGTCTATAGAATTCCCCATTTTGCATCTGTAGCAGTAGCCAGAAGTCTGCTCTTCATCCGAATTTCGCCAGTGACGCTTGTCGGCGGCTTGCCAAACTGCTCCTGCAGCCTGCTGCCTGGCTCCCCACCATGACCGACAGTGTGCACAGCGCTGCCTGCTGCGCACCGTCGATAAAAGCAGCACCACGTCGACACATCGACTCATTCCGGTTACGTCCTCGTGCGCGCTAGCATAGCGCCAAACCTCGACCTAGTCAACTAACGCGATATCGTGTTCTAATTCCCAAGTCAACTTATCTAACAAGTTATCAATTTTCAAACAAGTTAGATCAACAACGTTTAAAAGAAAGTGCAGAACAAACAATATGCCTACTGAAGTCGCCATGTCATACACCCTACCGACGCCGTATATGCCCGCTGCAGGCGCCTTCACCACATCTTCAACCCCTCATCATCTGAGCACAGAGGCAAAGAGTGGAGCACTGACCCTCATCTCGCCTAATGGCCGACGACAGGGCGTCAACGTTGTCGTTTATCAAACAACGCTGGAGCATTTCGCCGTGCTGTACCCACAGAAGAAGATCTGTCGGCCGCTGGGCGTTGTTAACATCAAAACGACAACGTTGGAACGGCTCCAGGACAAGCAGCAACCTCATCAGGCTGGATTTAGTGTACGCCAGCTTGGTTTCGACACACCGATGACTCTCACATTCCTCTGTGAACCTCGGGAACTCGACAGCTGGATGTCCGTCTTCGCCCACACAAAGAGCGTTGTTGGAGGTATGGGTCTCCGTCATCAGAGCAGCCTGCCGTGTGTTGAAGAGGACGAGGAGTTCTAAAAACCGCCTAGGATACCCAACAACTAGGACCAACCTAGAGGATGTTTATTTTCGTTCTTTGAGAGAACCGGGAATTGTTTTCGAAGCTTTTGATGATTTAAAGCTCAAGATTTCGAAGCTTTAGAGATTTGAAGTTTACGATTTCGGAGCTTGCATGCTGATGATATGGATGGGACGGATATCTTTGCTGTGATTTAATTTATATCCCTGTATATGTGTGAGTCTGGAAACTGGGAACTATTTCCTGAAAATCTGAAGAAAAACCTGAAAAAAACTCAACCAAAAACCATGGAAAAACTATAAAACCGCAGGAAAACCGTAAAATCATAGGGTTCTACACAGGGTTTTTACCAAAAAATCGGCTTATTTATGGCTTCTGTGAATGTGAACAGCTCTTTTGATGAATTAAGCAATAACCATCAAAATTCTGATACAAATCTGTGGGAAATATATCGACCATATCGACCAGAACACGTGTTTCCACTCCAGGACTAAAACAACCAACTTGTATTACCACGTTGCCACAGGACTACAGGATCATAAGATAAAAGGTTGATAAGGGACATTCGATAATCTGAAACCTGAAGAAAACTCAACCAAAAACCATGGAAAAACTATAAAACCATAGGAAAACCATGAAACCATAGGGTTCTACGGTTCTACACAGGGTTTTTACTCTGTTGAAAAGAGACGTTCGATAATCTGCAAGCTGAAAAAAACTCAACCAAAAACCATGGAAAAACTATAAAACCATAGGAAAAGCATAAAATCATAGGGTTCTACGGTTCTGCACAGGGTTTTTTTACCAAAATATCGGCTTATTTGTGGCTTCTGTGAATGTGAACAGCTTTTTTGATGGATTAAGCAATAACCACCAAAATTCTGAAGTAAACCCTGGGAAATATATCGACCAGCCACGTGGACACGTGTTTTCACTCCAAGACTAAACCAACTTGTGTTGCCACGTTGCCACAGGACCACAGCCCGAAAGGATGAAAAGGGACGTTCGATAATCAAGGGCGATGCCTGGCTCGTGGATGCTGCAAGGTCTGGAAAGGACTGGGTTGCCCCTAGCAACCTGCCATCCCATTCCCCTTTCGAATTGGAACGCCCCGAAGTGTTGTAGCGAATGTACCGAAACGCTAGCGAACGTCTAGACACATTCGCCAGTTCATACACTCTCTCAATATATATTTAAACTCGTGGAGTTGAGACCTTCAAGCCATTCGCAGACAGCGTGGTGCCAAATGACATTGACTCGTTTCGTGCCACACGAATCAGCTCTCACTCTCCAACGACAACTACAGTCATTCAACTACAAATTGAGTCATTCGAGAATCTGGAAACGCGGAATTACCAACCTCCCAATCGTCCAATCACCAAAAACTTAATTAAAATGTAAATTATAACATTAGTTGTGTCAGTTGTGAGGCGGAAACAATCAATTGGAGCAATTTAATTCATAACCAAAAAATGGTTTTAAACAATTATTCATAATTTTCAGATGAATTCAGGTGAATTTAAAAAAAATGCTTACAGTTTTTAAAGAAATGCTTTGTTAGCTTACTTATTCTTAAAAATATTAGAGAATATTATACCAATGAAAGACTGAATATATTTTAATTAATAACTTTCTGAAAAATAGAAACAAACTTGTAAATTTTGTTAAGTTCATGTTTTTCTTTCGTTTTACAATCTAAGAGTGTGTAAACCTAAGACTATTAAAGTATGTACTGTTTTCTAAATCTATTATGTGTTGTTTTAAAAATTTTGTTCCATTTTTTAATTTTGTGTTTTTTTTTTCTTTTAATAATTGAAAGGTTTTTTCAATTTTTCTTTACGAAAAAAATGTTTAATTGTTGTTTTTGAAAGAAATTGGAAATATATATAAATGCAATTGTAAAAGCTCGATACTATGGACCACTAAATATGAAAATATGAACTACTAAATATTTCAGTGTACATTTGATGATGTATTATATACTATAAAACGAAAAGGCAGTATTTCAGATGGAATATTCAAACCCATATCCTTAAGGAATATCGAGAAATGATATATGCAAGCAATAGACAGATTGGATGTTTAGTGGATCACGTTCACCCTCATCACCTCGCACACACAAATGTGTTAAATGATTTATGATATGATTGTGTATTACACGGAATATCACATTATCATGTAATAAAATACATTTAAATTAATATTGATTTTTTCTTTATTCCTCCAATGTTAACATTTCAGATTTTTCTAGTAAATTTTTTAAATGCCCTCAAATACATTGATTTGCGAAAAATGTGCTATACTCCCCATAGAACACCGTTACTTTGAATTGCAGGAGAAGTTCAAAATGAAAAAGTTTTGCCTTTGCAATTGTAAATGACGCTTGCATACAATCCACCATCCCAAATCCACCTAAATTCAAAACACTTTCACATCCTCTACACCATATATATTATACATGGTTCAACCATGCAGATGGTTGAGAATCCAAAAAATGAATTCGCCAAAAAAGAGCATCATCAGTGTCTTTGCCTAACACGCTAACCCCAACACTGAACATAGTTGAATTTTCGAATTTTCTAAAACATCGAGTCCAAGAGGTCGGATATGCTTTAATTGGGCACATTCATGCCTATTATAAAAGCAATAAATCCTTTGGTTTCTGCCGGGTCTGGATCGCGCCGTGGGGGTCCGCGTCTAGAAATCGGGGTACAGGCAAAAAAAATAGGGAAACCCGAGTCTCCGTGTTTTCGGGTTTTGTCAATCTGCGGGTTTACTCTGTTACGGTTTTGTCTGTGAAAGCCCGGGTTTAAAATCCGAACAAAAACTCTGTTACACAACCTCCTAGTGAAAGAGAGTCCAGACCAACGGTCCTCGTTACTTCCGTTACCGTTACATAAAGAAGCGGTTTATCCTCCATAATAAGTTATCACTTCAAAAAATCACAAATTTATTGTTCTTTTTTTTCTAACAAAACTCTATTTATAACTGCTAACCTCAATATCTTCACATGATAAATGAACCCAAAACAAGTCATAAAATCGTGTGCAGGAAGTATGCCAAAAACCAACAAAAACAAGTCCGCCACATTAAATATAAATTAACCGCAGTAAATTACATCGGCAGCAAGCAGCCTCACGTGATTCTTTCCGAGGTTTATGTGGTTTGTGAGGTTTTCCTAGAACTAGAAGTATGCACGTTTACAGCACGAGTATAACACGAGTAAATAACCATGCATACATACTACTGATACGATCTGCAAATCGTAATTGCAATCGCAGATTGTTTTCGCCTGCCCTCCACCGAAATGTGACGAAACGGAGCACAAGGACAAAGGACGCGGAAGTTCACGGTATTCAATTCAGTTCACGATTTCAACTTGTACTAAAACAAGCAATCAAACAAACACACGGAAATTATACATTTCAAACGATTCGTTTATCTAGGCGTTTTTCTGCTGTATTATATTTTAATTACCACGCATTTAATTGTAAGATTTTACAACGTGATTTTGATACTATACTATGTATACTGTTGGATATCTTGTAGTGCCAACGTTGTCGAGAATCGGAGTCTTTTACTATATATGAATTGTTGCTTCGTGAAACACTTAGCAACACGACGAAGAATTGGGGTACTTTAACTTAACGTTGAAGTTAATTTTCGAATTGCAAACTCTGGCGAACTAACGTTAAGTTTAACAACTTAAGTTTTCAACAAAACTTTCATCTAGCTGGTTTAGATCAAGACTGATTTTATTAAACTAAGAAACTCTAAAAAGAAACTTAAATATCCCTACTCTTTACAATACTAGCATGGGGATGAAAATCACTATCATACGAACCTACCTGAGTTTTGTGTGCGGGTGGCATTCTCGCGTTGTAGTAGAAAGTACCTTAGCTATACAAAAATGGGTGCAAGAGATAACTAATTGACTACAAGCGTATTTTCAAAAACTAACAATTGTCTGAATTTTCTACAAGATCGAGAGCCATAAAAACTTTGTAACTTTCTCTAACATTACAATAAGAATCAAAACCTTAACTTGAAATACCTAAAACAGAAAACGACAACCTTTCCTTGAATTGTTTAAAAACCCTAAGCACACAAAGAGATTACATTCGCACAAGTCACAATATTCAACATTCAAAATCAACAAAATATCAAAAAACAAACAGGCACACAACAATACTAAGCCTGTAGTTGTGGTAACAGTCACTGTGATTTCTATAAAACCCGGCAGAAACACAACAAGAACAATTCTACGGAACAACCAACCTTACACGAGCGAAAATTGCTCGTTCCATAACGTGCGATTGTAACAACATAACAATTGCACCAATCTAACAATTACCGCAGCTGCGTAAAACGTGCAGTGGTCTGCCTTTTTTATATTTTCGCTGGTGCACGCTGTAATTTTAATTTGCAGCAAGGTTTGCAGTGGTTTTTGCACACACACACACACACACACACATATAGACACGCGGTTGTTTTCAACATGACAACAGAGAGACAGACACATAAGTGAATGTTGGTTCGGTTTGCTGGTTGGTAACCGGGGTTTCGAACCAATTGCCATAGGTGTGGTATGGATTGAATGGAAACGAACTCAAATGCACGCAAAACAACTCAGAGATAAACACAATGGGACGGCGAATTGCATGCGTACCGGAAGGGCCCAAGTGGCTGCCCAGCTGTGTTTGAACTGCCAAAACCTATTACTAACAGAGCGACGTTAATTCTCAAAATCGCTATGTTAACGTCATTTTATTTGTTGTGTTTTTAAATATATTTATGTTATAATTATACAATTAATGTATATACTACACGATGGACTATTTGGACTATTGTGCTCACATGCAACAATTTTCAGTATTGGCGTTTCTTATCAAGATATGTGGTTTTAACTTTAACTCTATTTTAAGGGATGAAGCAGGAGGATGTAGACCATGAAACAAATTTAGGCTTATTCACCGTTTTATCTACTATCTAGTGGTACCAAATTTATGCCCATCAGTGTTGTGCAAAGTTTCTTCTTTCGACTTTTTCTGTGATAATTTTGTCACAAACCAATTGTTAAAGTTTTGTTTTTTTGGTGTGCAATACATGGTAACACAGTGTAACGTTGCAACATGACACATAGGAGGACGGGGTTCCATTCCCCGAGGTGGACAATCCAGCAGGTGAATATTCTTCACTCACAACATTCCACAAATCCTTACAACATTAAACATTCAACAGTCAACATATTCAACTTTCAACACACAACATTCAACACTCAACATGTTCAACTCGCAACATTCAACACACAACAACAACACAACAAAATACGTAAAAATTGTCAACACACAAAAATGTAAAAATCACGGCGGAAAAACCTCAGGTTTGATAGCCAATAAAATATATGGAAAAAAAATTCCCAGAATATTAAAATGTTTCACTACTTATTATATTTGACATGCAAGTTTTTACCAATTTATCGTGCGTCAATCGACACAAAAAATTAAACATTTTTAGTTTGATGTATTACAGATAATTTCGGCAGGTTGTACGTCATAGCCGTCATAGCCGTCATAGCCGATATCAGTTAATTTATGCTTGCCATGCTAGGGCATTCTAACGGAATTCTAACAAATAATATGTAAGTTTTGATTTGCTTTACACAGAAGCGATAGGAGGTTAAATATTGCAATTTTTAAACCTTTTGTTAAAAACTAAAACATTCAATACAATATAAAAATATTGCCCTCTTGGGCAGCACTCTAGGTAGTAGGCATGTCAAGGGTACCCGATAATTTCGGGTTACTCGGTTTTCCGCCTTGCCAGTTTCGGGTTAAACCGGGCTTTTACTTTCAAGGGTTTAACTTGGATTTTCGTAAAAGTTTATGTTTCTATACCAGAAGCAGCTGATCTTGAAAGTATCGGGTTCCGATATCAGCATAGACGCGGTTGCGTCCCACGACTAGATGATGATAAAAATTCTGTTTCTTGAAACGGAATCGATGCGAGAACGCTCCGCTAATGCTTGATTCTGTTTCCAAACCGAAATCGAGGCGAGTCGCCCCGCTCATGCTTGATTCTGTTTCCAAACCGAAATCGACGCGAGTTGCCCCGCTATTGCCTGATTCTGTTTCCAAACCGAGAGCTTATTGATACTTGTCACTAAAACAACAGCAATTAATTGCTTCCGCTATTGCGGCACGTATCAGCTCGTGTTTTAACATGTTTATTTGTAGTACTAGCGAACGATGCCTTCAATCTTTCCTCACATTCACCAGTGATTGTATTTCATGCATATTTGGAAAAATGAGAGTAGCTATTCTTTTTGAGAATACTGGTAATTGAATTTATTTTTTTCCAAATTGTTGTATATATTTTTTGTTTTTATTTATATACATTCTTTTAATAGCTAATGAAAATAAAATAACTTTCATGCGTATAGTCTTTGAATATTACACTAGGAGGCGCTGTAAACGAGTTTTTGTTCGGATTTTAAACTCGGCCTTTCACAGACAAAACCGTAACAGAATAAACCCGCAGATTTACAAAACTCGGAAACCCGGAGACTTGGGTTATTTATATTTTGATATTCCGAAATGTACCCAAAACAACCCACATAACTTGTCCGCAACCAACATTTCATCTTTGACAATATAATTTCCTTCAAACAGCGTCAAATATAAAAAGGGCTCTAACTTGCGTCGCCGTTCTCAACAGATCGATTGGTTGAGATGCTTATCAATCAAAAAGAAACGCTATTGACAAAATGAGATTTTACATAATCCAATTCGCGATTACAGCGAGTTGAATTTGGTTTGAATTCGCATTTCACATGTTTGTCAATCATCTTGCTCACTGATCCACGCAAAGTGCACATTTTCAATGCCAAATCGACGTTTAATTTTAGTTTAATCAAGATAATCCCCAAACAACATAAATATTTCGAAATTTCGAAATGTAATACATACTGTAATATGAAATGTATTATTTTGAATATGAATGAGCGTCGTAAAAATCATATTATGACGTTAATTCGTGTAAAATATTCAACTCTATAAAATCTTGTGTCAATCAATACGTCGATGATCTTTAACATTAAAATGCAAATTTAATCACTTTATTTAATGTTTATTAAAACTTTTTTAACGCGCATTTTATTCATGGTTTGAAACATATTCAAATTATAAACAAGTAAACAGGTATGAAAACATGAAAGCACAACAGCACGAAAGATAAATTTACATGTTATTTTTTTCGCTCGTTTTAGCTCTCGTTCAGCTTATGGTTAATTATGCATGATAATGAGTGATATTTTAAGTGATGAGTACAGTAATTACGCGGTGATTTGTGCAAATCAAACAAATCGGCAATGTTTTTCCGCGTTGACAGGTTTGAGAAGCTTTAACCGGGAAGAAAAACAACCAAATAAAGTATATCTTTACTCATGGATGCACAAAAGCTTAAGTTCCTATTTCTGGTTTGTTTTGGTGGCGATGGTCTGTCAGTTCGGTTTCACTTATTTTAATTACGCTTTTGACACGAGCTGTGCAAATTTTCGGTTATTTTTAGCTTGAGTGTACAAACATGTGTATGTTTCATTGCCAAATTTACTTTTTGTGGCAATATTATGTTCGGTTTAAGTTATTAGGTTTTTTAAATGTAAAATAATGGTTGTGAAAATATTACTCTACGAATAAATAGGTGTTACGGTCCGTTTCTGCAAGGCAGATTTGCTGCGCACTCAATTTGTAACGTCCGCGAGCCTTCTTCCTTCCCGATGAACAGAAAAGAGTCAGTTCGGTCCGGGTTGGCCCAACTCGCGTCTTCGTGGATTTGTTTCATTAGTGTTTGTGCCGCCATTTTTTTGAGCAACGTGGGCCCACGACGACAAAATTCAGGTCGGATCATTCATTTTTATTTTATTTTCTATTTTTCTTAGCTTATGTTAATATTATTTTCTTGGTTTGGCAATGATGATTAACTAACGCTTTCGAGCTACTAGTTTTCACTGAGCCT
>JAODAC010043362.1:0-11330 GCA_027575185.1 Mimaenictus wilsoni | reverse complement strand
TCAAAGCTGGACGTCGTCGTCCATTGAATAACGACAAACAGGGCGAACCCTAGTCGATGGAAGAAGAAGAAGAAGTTATGGATTATATATTTGTTTTCTTTATTTATTTTATGAAGTCTATTGGCTAATGGAGTAAAAGGTCAATGCCAATAAAGGTCATATGTGTATTTAAGAAGCACGATAAGCACTGTAATACATTATGTTTAATTAGGAGTTTTTCCAATGGATGGTTTGACTCAACTTTAGAGATTTTTCTTACTTTTGTTGATTTTTATTTAACCCTTTGTGTGTTTTGAAATTTTGGGTTTGCATGAATCGCTGGAGCATTGTGCATTCGCAGCGCTATTCTCAGAGGCGTATTGCGGAGTACACGCGTCGAATCTTATCAAGCAACGCCATTTTGTTGCCTATTGAGTTGAGCGATAGGTGAAGTCAAAGTGAAGAAGGCAAATGCTCAAAAAAAGAGGGCAAAACTTAAATAATGACATTAGCCGTACCTTACGACGAAATCAAACGCAAGAATGAAGAGTTAATTTTAAAACGTATGTACTAAACATGTCAGACAATGATGAAATATCGATATTTGTGGAAATCGATATTTCCAATTTTTCGTCATATTGATATCAAATATCGTCTTGGAAACATCGATATTATTAATATTGATCAAAAATAGAAATTCCACAGGAGCGCCATCTGTATATGGGTTTCAGGACTAATTACAGTCCCCAACAATCTACAGTGATCACTAATTCATACCGAATATCGGACTCATACACCGGCTTCAGCAGTACTCTTAATCTGTATCCGTGATTTTTTGTTTTTGTTAATCTTATGATAACGAGGAAATAACGAAACAATAATAATAACATATATAGATCTGTCATTTCACCAAATATAATTGTAATAATACATCAAAGTAGTAGTATTATAATTGCAATACTAGCAAAAAATCGATGTTGATCTTAATCTGATTGATTCCAACACATATCAATAGATTAAGAATTAATTATATAGAACCTAAAATGTGGCTCTAAAAAGAAAAATTACAAATTTTGAACTTCTCAGAATACTTCTCAGATAGCGGTTACGTCAATGGCATGTCAAAGCGATTTTAAAAATTCCGATATCGATATATCGATATTATGGAAACTGAAATTATCGATAAATATCGACATTTTGAGGCCGATATATCGATATTTATTAGTTTCGATATTTTTTTGACATGTCTTGCATGTACATATTATATTCGCGCTGTTATATGTCTATATTTCTGTAGAACTATGGCAAGAACTTGTCTATTATTCGATGGAATTTGATAATAAAAATCCTACTATAGATTAAGTATAAAATAATACACAAATGACTCAGAGTGAAGAATGAATGATATAGCATCTGTTTGTACAAAGTGGAAAGTATAAATTAAATATATGAATTACTTTAAACTTTTCGTTTGTTTTAATGAATCTAGAGGAAACAGTCACCTCTATACTGCCTGAATAGATCAATAAAGCTTACGATTCCATATTACATGCAGGAATTCTTTACAGGATGTTTTGATATTTCCAAATATAATAAAAGAAACATATTTATTTCCTCTCGAACAGATCTTTGAAAATTAAAAATGGTATTACACAATCATACATTATCACAATTAACTCCTTTTCCCCTAGGATTCTCCCTTTTCTCCATTACAGTTAATCATTTTCTGTTCTGATATCAGCAAATTTCCACATGTAACTTCTTCATCATCTTCAAAATGTTAGCTTCAAAAATAGCTTCTTCCCATTATGAGACAAAAATACAATTATTACTTCCGTACCATCGGGTAAAAGACAACTTGCTACATGTTCCTATAAACTGCTTTTTTGTTTATGTGGCTCCTGTTATACGGCATTTAGAAATATTATTTGGCTCCAAACTTTCATTCACAAGAAGAGGTTCACACTGTGTCCGCTGGAATTTTAGTGAAAGTTGGTAGACATGTAGAATAGGCCTAACAGCAATGCCTGTTAAAGCGAGACGACGCACTATCCAGGCATTATCCTTTGAAAGGAGTTTGAAAATATGCATTCAAGTTTATATATCTTATCGGTGAGGGTCCTGTAGGCGGCCGGTGTAGCTCGTTGTTGGCAGAGTCTCTGCTTGCGAAGTTGAAAGCCGGGGGATCGATGCTTGTTTTTTTTTTACCTTTTTTTTTATTCGATTGTTAAATATTTTTAAAATAAAGTAAGTGATTTCAATTTACAATTATTATTTATTCGATAGAAATATTTTCGCAATATAATGGATGATACATATTATAAAAACAACCGAAACATAAATTTTTCTTACATCTAGCGCATCTAATAAATGATGTATTTCTACATTCACATGGAATTTTTACATTTTCTATGTTGAAACAAACCTCGTTTACGTTCAAAAACACGTCCCTCTCATCGCATAGTTTTGATGCGAACCATGCATAGCTATCATATCTCCAAATACGGGTGAAGACAATTGATGGTGAATGACAGAGTGCATTTTATGCAGTCCTCCCTGGACGATAGTTCTCGATTGTTTTCAGTTACTTTAAAATTGTTTTGAAAACGTTTTAAGAAATTTTGGACTTGACGGTAGAAATACATGTCGCACGGTTGACATAGCGGGGTACATTTTGGTGGAATTACTTTGACGAAACAAGTTTCTATATGTCTATCATTTTTTAAAATTTCGCGATTTTTATAGATGTTTGTTTTTGAATATTATATATTCGTGGTTAGAGTTTTGCCGGCTGCATTTATTTATTTAATCGGAGGTATATCACACTTGATTTATAGTGACCTCGTAAACCAATCCGTAATTGTTTCATGTGGGAATTAAACAACTTATTTGTTTTGACGGGACGTACCAAGGAAAATATATGGATTGTTTTTATGATATGTATCATCCATTATATTGCGAAAATATTTCTATCGAATAAATAATAATTGTAAATTGAAATCACCTACTTTACTTTAAAAATATTTAACAATCGAATAAAAAAAGGTTCAAAAAGCACCTTCAGCTTTGCAAGCAGAGACTTTACCAAACGAGCTACACCGGCTGCTTATGGAACTCTCACCGATAAGATATAAAAATTTGAATGCATCTTTTCAAACTCCTTTTAAAGGATAATGCCTGGATAGTGCGTCGTCTCGCTTTAACAGGCATTGTTGTTAGTCCTATTCTACACGTCTACCAAATTTCATTAAAATCCCAGCGGACACAGTGTAAACTTCTCCTTGTCAGATGTTCAGATGTCACGTATATAAGTACAAAAGTAATAACGCATTTCCTTCGTTCGGTCTTATGCCGAGAGGAGTAATTTTAGAAAATCGGCTTATATAGTTTAGGAAGTCTGGATTTTTAGTTAAACCTTTGTAGGTAAATTCTCTTTGTTTCTATTCTATTTTCTTTTTGTTTGATTTTACCGAGCATCGACTGCTATGGTCATTAGCTCTATTCAATTCTTTTTCAATGTAATTACTAATATTAGAGGCTAACAATTGATAAGAAGAAGAACTCACTTTACTATGCATCCCTACCGAGAATCGGACCTCATGAACAGTGGTCATCGACCATACCACTGGGCTTTTCTATTGTGTGAATTTTTGTTTTATCATACAAATAAATTCTGGAATACATATATTCTGCCATACAAATATATCTGGTTGGATATATTGTGTAATGTGTTTGGGCGTGCGAGCCCAGACGTGAAAACCGGAAAATACACCAGCAGGAAAATACAAACAGAGATTAAATTAGCACCTGGCTTCTAATGCCCTACGTTTTTATAAATGAATATACATTTTTTAACCCTGGGCGGGGGTTAGCTAAACAACAAGTAAACAGATATAGACAGGGAAGAAAGAAAAGTTGCATCCAAGAGAGAGGCCTGCTTATGTACTACTAAAATGTAAATATACTCACAGATTTGACCAACGTGTGTTAAATAAATAAAAAATAATCAAAGATTAACAAGGATGAATGTTAAGATGTATGATGTTTTTTTATATAATTAATTAATTAATTTTGCTATGGAAGAAAGCTGTACTTCTAATTAATTAACGTATTATGAACGAGAGAGAAGACATTTTAATATAAATTAATTTTTAATTAACAGATTCATGATTAAAATCAAGAATTTCAGTCTCGCACCAAACATGGCAAATCGAAAATGATGTTCAACGTGTATCAATGTCAAATTTTATAAAAAGGTAAAGAAATTATTTTGGAAGTTACTCTTATTTCCTTTATCATGAATTTATATTCGAATTTATACAGTAAAGTACAGAAATATGTTTTACTTGTTATGAAAATGAGTTTTACAATAATAATAATAATAATAATAATAATAGAATAAAATCTGGTGTATATCGGTCGCGGGACCAATCATTTTCCGTTGTTGACAGGTTTCCACATATTGCAGCTGAATATGATACAGCAACAGAAAAGGAAATTACCTTTTTCGATGTCGGAGAGACAAAATGCCAAAAATGTTTTTATCGGTATACAATGCAATAAAATCTACTGATACTCGTATAATATATTCCGTTTTAGACAAATATATCATTCCGTTTCTCGTTAGACAAGTTCTTCGTAAAACAGGTCAATTTACATTATAATCAATGCAGGTTTGTTATTAATATATTTTCTTAAAGGCTTCCCACCCCTGTGGTTACAATATTTAAAGGGCAAAAGTGAATGTGTTTAAATGTAAAATACTATAGAAAATCATAACAAAACAACAGTGAAAGAGAAATAAAAAATAGTAATTGTTTGGACGTGCGAGCCCAAAACATCTACTCGACCACACAATCCTCAACTTCCTTCAGCTAGTATCGTTCTTGGGGCTCACCAGCAGTCACGACTTTCTCTTGCGTCACCTTCCACAAGAAGTGCGAGATTCCCGTGATTGCAAAATTATACATAATGAGTTATTAAGAAGTCGTATCATGGGAACAGTTCTGAGCACAGATATTTCGCCAACTTTCATGTTTCGTTTTGTTTCATTTTTGCATCCCACCAGAGAAACATGCAAGAATTGGGTGATAAATAGCTTTGTAAATTTTAACAGCTGCTTCAGTATTTTTGCCTTCATTTCTGCAAATCAGTACTCAAAAGTGTTTTGGAGTAGCATTTATATTTGGATTTTAGAATGTTTATTGTACTGCATTTTAGAGTCAGAGGTGATACTTAAATATTTAACTGTGATTAAAGGAACTATGTGTCTGCTTGCAGGCTTGATATTGAGAGTTTGATTAGCTTTGCAAGTTTTTCTATAAGCTCTTTCGGACTCTTTACTAGTACTGTTAAAGAATGTATTGCTTTAGATAATCATAGCGACAATGGAGATCCCTGGGGCATTCCTTATTTATTGTATATAATTACCTATTCCTTATCTTTTTTTCTGTTTGAGTTTACCGAGCATCGACTACTATGGTCAATAGCTCTATGCAATTCTTTTTCAATGTAATTAGTCATATTAGTGGCTAACACTATTGATAAGAAGAAGAATTCGCTTTACTATGCATCCCCACCGAGAATCGAACCCGGGACCTCGTGGTCAGTAGCCATAGACTAAATCACTGCGCCACTTGGATGGAGTTATTCTTTGTCATATGATTTTTTGTTCGATAGTAAGTTTTGGGGCCATAATAAGTATGATTTTTCTTAGAAAAGCGTTCAAAGCATAAAAACTAAAAAAAAATACGGTCTCTTTTTTCACTGCAGGAGAAAAAAATACTCTAAAATCTCTTAAATTACTTTAAATTTACCATAAATGGATATACATTTCTGCATGATAATGTTGTGTTTTTTCTGTTATTCATTGAAAAATTGTCCCTTTTTATAAATTCGATACTGCGAGCAATATGTTATTTTGCAACCGTAAACTATTTGATAACCACTATGAAAACTAAAAATATTTCATTTTGAGCATGGAGTGGTTTGAATATTTCAACTTTCCGGCTGGTATTTTGAAAAACAAGTTTTTCCAAACTCGTTTACGAACAGTAAACTCGCGTGCGGTCGTGCACGCGTTTTCCCCGAAGTTGATTTCCTCACGCTCCCTCAATTTGCATCTTTTTTAAAGTTTCCCAACGTTTTACCACGACGTAAGGTATTGCAGTGACACTTTAATGCTCGATTACTTCCACCTTATTCATGCCACTTGCAAATTCTAGAAAACTTTTGATAACATTCCATAATACACTTTTAATAACCGTAATTACTCTGGATAAGAATCAAAATTTGCCGCTTTTTTTACCCGCTAAAGCTGAAAAAACCGTTTATTGAGCTAAAGGTGCACATTAAGGCCTAAAAGGTGTATTGCGAATTATAATCCTGTTTTAAACGATTTTATGCTAATTCTCAACCCGGTGCGTGGTACGGCAGTGAAATTTGGGAGTTAATCTAATTTCGCAAAAGCATGCAGCTGCAAACGCAGCGTAATGGAAATTCGCATCGCAATTGTACATAAAGACGCATTAAACAACGTTTATTGCGGTCCTTTAAGGAGTCGGAAACATAAAGTCGGATTGCTGAGTGAGTCTAAGCGTCGCGTCGAGTGAATTACGTGTTTTCGTGATTTATTTGCACATCGGCTTTTGGAATAATGGCAGCTGCTTGGCTGTAATTATAAATCATTTTTCACACTGGGGGGTCACCCTTGAGATGGAAAAGTTTACGAATAATGACGCGAGCGCAATCTTCGTAGTCGCTTATTGTCTACGTTGTACCACGGTTAATTATCGTCAGCCATTCATCACGAACGGTGAAATTCTAGTCGCACTCATGTGGCATCGCACTAATTGTGCCGCCGCTGGCGCTGGGCGCCCCGTACTGTACTACCTTCTTTACACCTCCTCCTACGTCTCTCTGCCACCCCACGATCTTGTCCTGCCGTTCTTCTTACCAAAGATACGAGGCATATCTTTCCCCTTACCTTCCATTATACGAAATGATATATTACTAATAATAATGGCGTGTACCTTTTGGGAGGCTTTCCAATTTTGCTTCCTGCCTACTTATGTAAGAAAGGATCATTATAAATTTACGTTGAACGTAAATTACATCCGAAAAAAATGTATAAATCTGCTTTAAAATGTTATAACCGCCGTTAGGGAGGAAGAGGTAGGAAAAGTTAATTGATTTTTATATTACTTTCGCATTAAAACGTGGGATAAGTGAGTGGTAACTATGCAACGAGCTTTGAAAACTCCACCATTGAAAATATTTGTTTATGCCTTGTAGAATTGAAGACTTTAATCATTATTTATTCATTTAGTATAAAGAAATACAACCAAACGCTTTTCTGTTAATTTTTTGTGGAATCAAAATTTATTTTATTTTGTTCCTTTTTCTTCCTGAATCATACGTTGTAAAAATGATTGGGCCTTGGATAAAAGTCCTTCTTCTTCTATTTTTCTTTCATCCTTAGCCCTCATAGATGTTTTTTTTTAATTATTTGTTATTTCTTATTACTTTGTTACTGATCCTCGCTTTCTATTGTTTGATATTTCTATTTATTTTATTATATTTTATTATTATATTTCATCAGTCTCATTATATAGTATGTTACCTTCTACGACGACATTCTATTTATATGCACGAAGAAAGAGGTTCGTCGCTTCCTTACCACGTCCGATATTTTAAGATTATCTGCAATTCAGCTATGTGCGCTCCTTATATTTCTGTGTCTGTCTCTGCAAACTGCTCTTGAAACTGGCCTTGGTCCTTTGCAAGATTCAAGCAATCAATTCAAAGATTTTCTTTCTGGCAATTCTCACATTCTCACTCACTCTGTCCTCTGCGTAAGTTCAGTCTAGTTATATCGTGATATCTATTTTAAAATTAATTTTTGATTGGTTTTAGAATATGAAGCTTCTAAATATTATAGTATATTTCGTTGTAACTTGAATAGTTTTTAAAGGCATTCACATCTGTTCTTTAGTTTTTAATGGTGGGAGCTGCATTTTGTCCATTAGGTAGTTTTTGCAACGTCACAATATTCTAATGCGATAAATAAAAGAAAAAAAATACATTGGAATGTAACAACCCAGAGTTTGTTACGTCGACTGAATAAAGGCATTTGGTAGTATAAGAAGAGATGATGTAAGCCGTAACCTTCACAAACGCAACATTCCCATAGACCTGATTGAAGTCATAGAAGACATTTATACAAAAGCGAAATTCAACTGTTGGTAAACCAAGAGACAACGGAACCCATCAGAATTGGTAGAGGTGTCAGGCAAGGGGACTCTCTAAGTTCTCGACTCTTCAATCTGGTGATGGATGAAATAATTATCAAAACTAGACGATGTGAAGGATATAAAATGGGTCGAAACAAAATAAATATTGTTTACTACGCAGACGATGCTGCACTCATCGCTAATACAGAGGACAATTTGCAGAGAATGCTGCATATATTTAACGAATACGCCAAGGCATACAATATGGGATTAGCCTCACACAAAACCAAGTGTAATTGCTGCACATCCAATCCGCTGAAAACTTGAGGTAGACGGTACAGTGATAGAACAAGTAAGCGAAATCAAATACCTGGGAATAACAATATCGAACTATGGGCACCTTAAGGAAGAAGTTCGAGTACAAGTTGATAAAGCGAAACACCTTAGAACAAGAACAAAAATTAGCATCTACAAAGCCACAGCAAGACCAATAAGAACGTACTCTGCCGAAACTCACCACGTAACATCTTTGACAAAAAGACTATTGAACACCTCCAAAATGAGAACCCTGCGGTATATTACGAACACCTCTTTACGCAATCGAATTAACAACGTAGAGATTCGACGCAAATGTGGCGTTCAAGACATCAACGATTGGTACAACACGAGGCGTAAACAAGCGAACCAACATATAGATCGCATGGACGACAGCAGATTGGTGAAAACCGCAAGAGACAGATTACCGAGAGGCGAGGCAAGTGGTCGACCCCGCAAGAGATGGAGGTATCAACTTCGGGATGATCGCTGTAGATGAACAGGTAAATATCGCCTTTCAAGGGCGAAGAAGAAGAAGAGGTAATTATACAACTTTCGTTCAGGTTTCTCCATGGAATCTAGATAAGAGTCATTTTCCGTTTATAGATTTTCTTCTAAAAATATCTTTCGTGGAAGTGTCCCCTCACTTTAATTGCTCCACCGACATGACATTGTGGAAATGCTACACAGGTGGAGGTGTTTCGTATGTTTGAAGTGTCCAACAACAACTAAAGAATATCCTACATAGATATTGTTCAAGAACCATCCATGTTGTGCTCTCTGAAATTAAAAGTTTGGTGTGTGTTATTTCCGTGCTTTCTTATGCTTGCAGTTTCCAATAAATAATGGGTATAGTTTCAAGTAGTGAATTCACTTAGATACATTCACCTTAGGTATTATGCAGAAACTTTCCCCGTGGTGCTCTCTGCAAGGTGTCTGTTAATCCTGGAGTTGTAATAGTTCATGGGTTTTATCCCTGCATTATTATTTTCTAAAACTATTATTAGTGAATTAAGAAAGAAAATTCTATAATATATGAGGAAAACTGGGACTTTTTGTCAAGTATCTTCAGAGATGTTTACAGAACTAAAAATAAATGTGTCATGCGGTTCTTTCATGAGACATTTTTAGAAACTCGTTTGCAAAAAGTAAACTATTAACTTTCCAAGAGTAAATGTATTTTTAAATACTAAAAATAATATTTGTTTTTCATTAGTATAGAAAACGAAACAATTATCCTGTAATTACGCTAAATCCTCCTTTATCCTGTATACATTTCCATAACTTAAGCCCCAATTTGAATATGCAATGAATTGCGGAAGTTGTGTTATTCCCGAGGTGGATTTTCGCGTTTTTTGTTGTGTACGCGGATAATTAATGTATGTTTGGGAAACATTCACATAATGAGATATTATGCCACCTTGCATATCGTATTATCCGTATCACATATTCAGGATTCGCGCATGAGCGCACCCGAAATAACAGTATCCGACGCTTAACGCCCTGCGGCGCAAACATAATAGTGTTACAAGTTCTAAATGCGTTTGCGTTTTCGCCTGGCGCGACGTAAGGATCATTCCTCATTTCGTCGACGTCGTTGACGCCACCTACCGCCACCATCACCATCTCCACCACCACCCCCGTCGCGCCGCCCACGCCGTTCTCGCACCTTCGAAGTCGCCGCCGCCGCCGCCGCCACCGCAACGCTTTGGCGTACGTGCGACGAGCGGTCGTGCGGAATAAGGTGGAGTGAAATATTCATGGGGGTTGTTAACGGCGTCGCCCTCCGCTTAAATTAAATGCCATATTTACGGCGTCATAAGGCAGCAAGGCATGGTTTTGGTCGGTGAGCAAGAGCGGGCGGGGGTTGCGGCAATGTTGGATGGCGGTAGACACTCCAGTTATGTCCTGCACGTACTACGAGTTGCAGTAGCGGCGTGCGGCACTCGATTTATTCCCATTTTATTGAGGGCCGTTCATTGTAAATAATGCAGGACGACAACAGACAGGTTTATTATCTTAGAACATCCTGTTACTTGGTATTAACTGTAATTTTATTAATGCTATTGTCGCCTGGGGGTGCTATTTTAGAATTAGGTTAAGTGCGATGAAGTGTTGCTAGTGTGCAACTTACACAACACATAATTACTTCAATAAACGGTTAACGGCTATGATTGTGGTTTTTATGAAATATAATTACTTCGAAATAATTTGTTTTAAAACTAAAATGTGTCCAGTGAAATGACGTAGCGGTATGTTCGATAACTGCTAATCACAAGGTTAGCGTGAAGGGGGTCTAAAAGGGGATCTCCTCGGGCGAACATATTGGGTCCTCCTGCATTACTTAAATGTCTGGAAATAGAAATATTGTAGGTGGACAACTACCCGTTGTCTGTGTTGTCTTATAAATTGGGAAAGAGAATAATCTAGAATGACGGATATCAACTGATTTATTTAACATAAAACAGCATCCATCTAACTAATATCCCTTCTTCACACCCTGCACTCTCCTGCTATCTTCTTCTGTCAACAGGGTACCTTCTATGCACTCATCTAAGTAACCTAACCACTCACCATGCCAGTTTTTTGGGGGCCCATTTTGTGGTGACATTAGTTAGATTCGGTTGGTAAGTTAACTAATATTAGGAACTATTGGAGCATGTGCTTCTTTTCAAGTTTTAAGAATATTTAGATTACTTTAGTTTAGTATACATAAACCTTTATTGGTATAATTCTTCACCCAATTCCATTACATACATTGATTACAATAAGTAATAAGTAAAACTAAATAACACTTAACATACT
>JAODAC010043351.1:0-11330 GCA_027575185.1 Mimaenictus wilsoni | reverse complement strand
CTTTCTTTAATTCCCCAACTTTTGCCTTCTTCAGATCTGAAGATATACATTCTGATATAAACATCGCATTTCTATCTAGCAGGCATCTGCTAACTTCTTACCGGTTCGTATGTACGTAGAACAATCGTAGCCCCCCAGTTTTTCCATCTTAACGTGTGGCATGCGCTTATGAAAATTTTTCTATTGGCATACGCCAGGTAAACGTAACAAGCACGTACTCCGATAGAAAATATTCCAGCCGCTCCCGCATGGGGAGTGTTCCAATTTACTGGGATACAGTAGGTCTTTGCGTGGACAAAGAATAGAATACTCTAGATTTTGCAAGGAGGCCACACTGTACTGTGATGGTTAGCATGTCAACTAGATTTAAACACAGCAATTTAATGCCCGTATTATCCTGGCACGATTGAGGCGGATCCGTACTACACGCAGCCTGGTTGTTGTTTTTGGGTTATTGTGATCCAACCTTTGAAAACCGACCTCCACACACACTTGGAAAATATTCATTTTCATGGAGGGCTTAAGACATTACCAATTCTGATCGCTGACTCGTAGATAATTTGTTGGGTACCGTCGGTCAATGTTTATACATGCAGGTCCAAGAATATATTTAGTAGATACGCATAATGCTGCATTTATGTTAATGTTGCCTTAAGGGTATTAAGTTAAACTGGGTAGGTGTTATTGAAATTAATGAAAACATTAAAACATTTAGAGCTAAACAGGAATTTTATGGTAATGGAATGAGTTTTGGCTACACAATGGGAAGCCGGGAATTAGAAACAATTTTATATGATCCTCTGAATATTTTTTTAAGGAGACAGATACTTCATGTCACTATTTGAAGTTTGGTTGATTAGGGAGGACCTGTTTCGTTCTTGAGAGACTTGGGATTTAGATAGAGTAGGAATTGGTCTTGTAAGTTATTCCTTTGGCTATGTTACGGAAAGGACCTCGGTCAGAAAACGGATCTCAAGAGTCGTAAGTCGATCTGATCTTCGATTTCGAAGGACCTTACTGAAGATGTTCTGTATATCTTACAAAATTCCGAATAGTTTCAGGGGTTTTCTAAAATCCAACATAGGAATAGTCAGAGCTAGATCTAAGCTATCAACGTCGAAAGACAGGGACATTTATAGTATAAGTTCCATATTTATTAAGGGACTAAACTCTTTTGTCCCTGTACATTGTGTCCAATGAATAAACATTAGATCTTTTTGAATGTTTCCTTATCCTTGGGAATGGAACTTCTTCCACCAAATAACCAAGTTAGATAAAGTTAGATATGTTATCACCGAATTCGATATGTAAGTTGCTATTATTGAGGTTAGAACTCCCTGAACATAACTTGCAAGCAAATTGTAACCGTACCCAATTAATCAAACTTTGCCATTTGACAATCCGTACAATTCGAACGGTAATCATCAGTTTCGAGTCGACTTCGTTAACGCAATGCTAGGTGAGGCAACGAAAGAGATCAGTGTGCGCGATTTTGGAAGTGGAACTGGCAGCAGCAGGCTCCGCCGCCGCCAGCTGGCACGACTGCTGCTCCACCCTGAACTGCGTGCCGCACAGTCGCCGGTTTTCCTGCTGATGCCTGCTGCTGGTCGCTGGTGCGCTGTGCGCCCGCGCGCGTCATCCGGCCTCGCCTCTCTTCACCTTGCTTTGCCTCCTGCTGGCGCTGCTGCTGTGCGCAGCCAGCCTGGTTACCATCCGGAGCCGACGGGCCTGCGAGGCGACTCCAGTTGCACGCAGCGCGTAGGTACGTTCGCGCGTTCGACGAGCTCAAACCTCGCCGTACAACTCGTGGGTCGATCGTGGTGCGTGATTCCTGTTACGCGTCGCATCGCTTCACGCGAGAGGTGCTTCACCTCGTACTCAAACCCCACTGCACATCGACGCGGTATAAACAATCAAAACATTGCGCCAAACGCCGGACTAATGCAATTGCGCCAAGTTTGCCTGCTGAAGTTCGAGTGTGCAATTATCGTTGCAACTTTCCCCGCCGAAAAAAGACAACTAATTGGATTTACTTTACTCGCAAACAGTGGCAGAGACTAAATTTATTTGTGCAATCAACAGTGATCTTATTTCGGTGATGTACATTTACAAAAAAATCGAAATTTCGCAATTTGAAATTGGAATTTTAAATTGGAACATATATTAAAAGGTGTGAAATTATTTCATCAAGTCAATAACAGTAAAATGTGTAATTAATGAGCAATTTTATGTTTTTTTTTTTAACTAGTTAGTCACAAGTCAGAGCCTACGAATAAGATTTAATGTATCGTTGAGTAGTCTTACGCTTGAAAATACTTCCTGCAAACATTCCATTAGAACATAGATCTATTTGTTTGAATAATTCATGGAGAGCTTTCTCTGAAATATTTAACGGTTGTTGACGATGTATTGTCCTTGTGGCTTGTGCAATTTGACGTCGCCGAAAATCAATTTAGGGATTTTATATATTCAGAGCGGATTCGGACCTGCAAGGGGTCCTCGAAAATAATTTGTTGTGCTTTTCGGCAGTGAGCGGCGCGGCGTCCGATTGTGATGCAAAAAAGGCACTTCAAACTTTTGCAAAGTGACAGCAAGCGTCGGGGCGATGAGTCGTCGAGCGTGCCAAAAACTCTTCAATTGACAACACGCATTTTCATGCGCTGTGCAATTTGCAAGTTTCAGTATACAGATGAAGAACATCGTTATATTGACCAAATATATTTTTTTCAGTTTTGCATAAATATAGTATATTTGTGATGATATTTTATATTCTGTGAGTATTCTGTGAGTTCTGTGAGGGTCTTTTTTGAGAGCGGGTTCCCCCTCGTAAAATTAAAATTAGTAAAGCATTATTTCCTCCTGTTTTCTATACATTTTTATGTCCTATGAGTTTCGTGTTTTTTTTAAGTTTATTTCCTTATTTTATTAAATAAGGTGTATATATTTGATATATAGGGTCCTGCCTCTTTATTTTTGATTGGATGTGATTAATGGTGATTTCTACAATCTATTTAGTAAGGTGATTCTTTTTATGTAGGGTGGTCTCCCCTCATAAAAATTGTAAATAATGAATTTTCTCATCGTAATTGTTTTGAAAGTAGACATAGTATAAAAATGTATATTTTTCTTTATATGTGCGAATCGTATGTAATTAAACGCGGTTGATGAATTAATTCAAGCGGTTTTGATTAATGAACGCCCGGAAAACGCACATTAGCGCGCCGAGTTTTTCCTCCGTTCCTTTCATACGCGATGGAAAATTTTCGGGTGTCGGCTCGAGGGCTAACAATACACATGATAAACTCTCAGGGGGTGAAATTCGCACATTTACGCTGTATGTTGCCGTCCATGCGAGTATTAATAATGAACTTTTTGAAATTTTGTAAAGTGTTTTTATTGAATCTGAATAGCTCAAGTTAATGTACTGACTTGCATAATATTGTAAAAATAAAATTTTGAAAAAGTACACAAAATAAGGGAGTGTTCATTACAAGTGAACAAAAAGATTTCACTTGTGCGATAATCCCAAGTAAAGTCCTTCACAGTTCTGAATGAGTTTACATCGACTTAGGTCTTCATTCCGTCGGTTTTATATTCACGGTTTATTACACAACATGCTAGAACTGACAGAATATTTTTCAGGATGAGCAAATAAATAGAATGGGGGCGTTGGTAAAGAACAACTCAAGGAAGGTAAAAGGGATGTGTAAAGGCACGGCGGCGTGTATCTGGTGGTGATGATGACGAGACATACTGGACGCCCTTTTCTGGCCCATGCTCGAGTTATTTCGAATGTATGCTCGCTTTTCACCAAGGCCGTAAACAAAGATAATCCAAAACATCAAACAATGGAAGTTGTTCATTACGTTGACTTGAATTTCTACTTTGTGAGATTATTATCCATGCATAAACAACGCATAATTGTGCTAGAATAATTAACATTTAACTTTTAGTAGTAAATTACAAGAAAATTTGAGGAGGAACTTTTATTTGTGAAAATAGTTAAAAAACAGAGGCGAAACAACACATTTTGAATAAAACGGAGAGGCCAATAAGCCAATATGTATTTGGCAACACATAAATTCGGATTTGCATTCATCGTTTTTCATTTATTCGTTTTGTTTGGTTCAAAATTAATCTGCGTTGATTCTGTGTTGATGAATACACGAATAATCCATTGTTCCGCCTGCTTTTTTAGCCGACAATACGATTTGGGTATTATTCTTTGTTCGATGGCTGGTCAGCTTTTAGAAGGTACGGAACAATCATTTTTTTATCGTATAATGCTCGAAAAATTACAGGATATGACTGAATTTAATTGAGCCAATACAGAAATAATGAAAAAAAAAACGCAATGTTAAAAAAATTGAGATATTTTGATATAAAATAAAATGGGGTTGATCATCTGTATCTGTGTTGATTATGTATGTGTTAAATTCGGAAAATATGTTAAATGCAGACTTTAGAATTACCTAGGCAAAGCTTGAACAGTCAAGGCCATGATAATCCGTTGAGATTGTCAATGCCGTTGCACTCGCCGCATTTTGTTGCGTTATTTACTCTTTACTGTCTACATTCTTTGCATTTTTCCTCTGCAATACTCCTTTGATGTGCGAAAGACGAAGTTCCAACAGCTAACAAAGAAATCAGGTCTTCTGGACTTCAAGGAAATGAACTCGTTATTTCTTCTTACTTTCATGATTAAAGAATGTCCTGAAGAATTCATGATTGTACTGTGAAATAAAAACTTTAAATTCTTGACATAAAGTAACGAAGTTCTTTGTCGACGTGATTAAAGTTCTGAAACTATGCATTATCTCGGATGAATATTTGGTTAAGTATGTTATTCTTGTAAAGTACAATGGATAGTCAACAGAGGCGGTAGGTCTACAAATGTCTAACAATAGTTTCCCGCCGTTTTCGTGTCTATGATTTATCCTTCCTACCATCGGAACCGCTAATTCGGGTAAAAAACTTTAGCAGGCAAGTTAAGAAACCGACATTTTTAGACTCATTTCGTATTCATAGCTCTAACTTAAGGCAATTGCTAATAGAACTAACCAAATAATTTCTTAAATTTAGAATAAATGTATATGAATATGTATATGTATATGAATTTAAGATGTCTCAACAATTAGCAAATTTTACAGAACATGCGCTTTACACGTTGCGATAACGGCGAAATCGTCAATTGAAAATATTTGTTAATTTTAGTTGATCTATTTGACCTATTTTGATGAAGAAACTTTTGAAAAGGATTGGTTATCCGGTTCGAAGGACCATGAAAAGAGGTGGCTATTCGGTTCGAAGGACCATTAAATGGTTTGAGTTAGGTCTTTAATGGAAGGACCGTGTAGAGTGTTGGGTGATTCTTTTTGGTCCAAGTGGCGCAGTGGTCTGGTCTATGGCTACTGACCACTAATTGCATTGAAAAAGAATTGAATAGAGCTAATGACCATCATAATAGAGCATCGACTACTATGATGCTCGGTAAACTCAAACAAAAAAATCCTTCTTGGGAGGATCTTAATAAATTGTCCTATTGAAGCTTAACCCTGTTGTGAGTGATGTAGCGCGCTTACTGCTGCAGTGTGTGTGAAAGAGAGAAGAAGCCAAACAGGCGGGCGTTGTTACTTCCGTTACCGTTACGCAACAAAGTGATTTAAAACATTTCATGTTAAACATTTTTCGTTTCCAAGAACCCCAAATTGTTACCGAGATAAATACGTAAACATCAATATATGTTAAATTTGATTCCTTGCTCACTATATCCGACATATTTCATGTTTGGTATACAAATTTCGACGTAATAGCGTGCATCGATTCTTCACACCGCGCTTCGCAACGCTTCAGGGCGCATTACTTCATGTTTTATTGTCGTCGCCTTTAACGACACACTTAAAGCGTATCATAACAGTCATAACTGACATTACATTGGCATATAGCAGAGCGCCGTAATTTATGTTATTAATGTTATTACATTACGTGCTACCCTGGTTCAGTCTGTCGTCATCGTACATGTTAGGAATTTGAAATTTACACGTAAAAAGATTTTTAAGTGAGTAATAAACATGCGCAATTCCGGCCGCATGCCGCTGGAATACATGTTTGCTTTTGAGTATGACGTTTCAAACATAATTATCTCATGTTGGTTTCAGGATGTCACTACTCTATTATCTCGTGAAAATACATATGCATTTTTTGTTTCAGGTGAGTTCCTGTGGTTATTGTTCGATGGACTAAATCGGTTAAAGTACGATAACGTAAGTTAATGTAAATTTTTTAATTAAACCAAAAAAAATGAGTAAAATCTCTAATTATTTCATGGTACTAAGTTTGAAAAAATTATCGGGTTTGAAGAGATTTTTTTAAATTTGTAAAACTGGTAGGAATGGTTTACCCATTAATTAAAACCAGGGATAAGCAAGCTGTGACCCGCCAAACTTATATGTACGGCCTTCGAAACATTCTAAGCTCAAGTACTCCATTTGAGAAATTGGGATGGGATCGAGCACAAGGTGGACCTCTACTTCAGAGACGCGAGTCTATGGGCGACCTGACAAAATTTTAGCATTGTTACTGGCACCAACCAAAAATAGGTTGCTTACCCCTGACTAAGACTATTTAAAAATGCACTTCTTTTCGGTCAGGATTATTGAAACATCTTTAAAACGTTTGAACTACACTGTTTCTTACTGGGAAAACATCTCCTTCTAACTTCATTGGTTTTTTCTGCCTAAACATGTTGAATTAAACTAAATTTGTTGCCCTATCAAAATGTTGAATCACTGCCAACCCAATACGAATATGATCATCCGCATTAAATTGCATCTACGTATATGGACGTAAAAATAACTTTTTGGCAAAATATCCACGATTATAAATATCCGATTTTCATACGTACTGTTGGAATTCATTTCGAAATTAGCATGAATTTCTTCGTATAATTGTGCCCTCTGAGCGAATTTGAGATTACGCTAGTACGGTTGAGCGCACTTTTGTTTCCATCTGCTCAGCGTCCACGTCCCGCAATGAATGATTGTTATTTAATTAAGTGTGGCCGGGCTGGATGCTGGGGTATTTGCCTACTGGTTTGGTTTGGTCGCTCCGGCTGTCGAGCAGTTGCAAACTCTGATTGTGAATGATTGGCACATGACCGCAAGTAGCAATTGGCTAAAACGACAGGTCGTTCACGTTTTCTCGGCTAAAACGCTGTGTTGATCATCGATTCATATTCAGAGTAGAGCGCTAGAAGTGAACGCTAATCGCATTTGCGCAATGCACTTGTTTGATGGTCAGCGGTAGTCAATTGCGTTGCCAATCATTCTCTCGCCCGCTGCGCAAATTGGACGATTACTATTGATAGGTTAATTACACATTCCAGGAAACAGTTTGGTCCAGTAATTATGGGATGCTATTGTTTACCGAGACTGGTATTCTATTATTCGCTTTCGTAGTCGCTCAAGAAAACATTTGGTTAGGATGATTAGATTGATCTTTCGAAAATTGGTTCATTTCATTTACACGTTACGTTATATGAAGTTATATTTAAGGCGGGAACTTCATTTGCCAGGTCAAGAAATACTTGAATTTTTCGATTTTTTGCTGCCTGGCCAGGGAGTGTCTTAATTGTCCATCTTAGATTTGTATGAAAATTGTAATACATATATTGAACAATTTCATACCTGTAGAGGGCGGATAAAATGGAAAAAAAATGTATATAAATATAACTTCAAAACCCATTTAATCCTCAAACGTACTGATCCTTCACGCATCACGAGTTAATGCCACCTCCACTTGTAAAATAGATCCGCGAAGTGAACTTCATATGTTTACCGGTCCATAATATATAAAGTTTACTCATTTAAAACTTTCTATCCATAGATATTCCCACGATCATGTTCCAACTGGTGTTTATTCCAGGTGTTTGTTTACTTCGGTATATCATTAATCTTTCCAAACTACCTTAAACTGGAATCTCTATAATCTGAATTATTTTAGTACTTTTCGCTAACATTATTTATGTTCGAAGAGTTAATTATATAAAGAAATTATACCTAGTGATAGTCACGGAACCAACCATTTTCCATTGTTGACAGGTTTCCGCTTTTTACAGATAAAAAAGACCGAATAATTAAAAAAAGAAAATCCAAATTTCTACACTAAATGATCAAGGGACCTGTATCCCGTCCCTTGACCATTTATGGAGACGCCATACCAAATTTCCCATTATTCACAAATATGTTATTTCGTTTCCGTATAAGACAGGTTCCGAGTAATTCAGGTCAATTTACGTAAGTCGCGTCTACAACGGAAAATTTTGCCAGGTCCATTGCTTTGGACCTGAAAAAATTTAGTTGTAGACACGATTCCGTATATTACAAGTTCCACGTGCTGCAGGTTTCATAGTATTTTTAATTGTAATTTAATATTATACTATTCACGAATAAATTAGAAGTATCGCGAATACTTTACAAAAATCCTTCAATAATTATGAAATCGGACACACCCGAAAATTTATCATCCGGACGGCGCGGCGGGCGTAGAAAGGTGTCGGCATATCCACCAAAGATGGTGCGGTTTCGCAGACGTGAGACGGTTGTGGCGTTTGTGAGGCGGTGGCGGCATGTAAGTGCACATATCTCGGGGGGTGCGAGGCGCGACGGCGTGGCGTGCGAGTGTATATGTGTTGGCGGTGGATGTTGCCGCCGCCGCACTCGCCAGACTTATCGATAAAACGTTGACGTCACGGCGCCACCCTAGGCCACCCCCGGCGTGGGCGTCGCGTATTGTGCACGCTCGAAATAAGGTCAAACACTTCCATGCTCATATCTACCGCCCATTTTTTTCTACACTAACATATTCCTTTCGCAATAACATTGTTTTATTTTTTATCATAAATATCAACCTGCGGGGCAGCGCGATAAATAACGCTGATAAACTCCTCAAAACCACATAGTTTTTAGTTTTTTAATTTAAAAAAAATAGTTTTAATTAAAACGGATTGTCCGCTGCGAGTTATGATAACGTATGTTTTTTTATAATGGAGATGTTCAGTGAAAATGTCTGTGGGACGGAAAGCGTTTGTTTTTCGTGTTTTTTTCTAGTGATTAGCGGATAGAAAAATGAAGTGAAAATTCGTTTTCTGTTAGTGAAATTTTCGTTTAAAAAAGACGAATATGTTTTTGACCACACCTCTGAAATAAACCTAATATATTCTTATTTTCCTTATTAGGTACATCAGTAATTACTGTGATTAATTTTAAGACTGAAGCATAGTGCATATATTAAAATAATTTTAATTTTGCCTGAAAAATTTAATGTTTGGTCACAAATACGTTAAGGCGTTAATAGACGGTTGCAACTTGCTAGGTGGTTCTTATTAACTGAAATAGATTAAATAGTGCAATGGGATTCTCGAATAGTTACTGAATCTAATGGTGTAATCAAAATTTTGATACGTCTGTCATCATCTGAGTTAATCTAGTTTAATGAAACAATCTCATAATACATTTTGTACTCGCAAGTAAGGCAACAAAAAATCAGAATTTCATGTTGTGGCTAATGGCTCATGTCCATTACATTGGGATTTTTGATATGTTCTTTATATCGAAAGTTATGCTACTTCAAATTAAATGTTCATAAAATATGGTGGATGGGTCCCCGACCCGTCATCCGCACTTAAGTGGGGTTAACTCTTTGAGTTAAATTAAAAAGAACAAAAAATAAGAATGAGCTTTGAGGGATACAAGTTGAATCAATATACACATGATAAAAAATGAAAAGTTAAAACCGGATAGTTCGTTTCTAAGCTACACGCCTCCTAAATTCAGATCGCATTCATCAGTTTACTCCCTAACTATTGCGCACGAAGAGAAGTTTTTCTTAAAGAGTCTAGAAAAATGGTTTATTGAATTTTACGACGTTTTTAATCAAGAAAAGTCAATAGAAAATATGGAAAAGCGTAATTTCGACGTTCGAGTATGACACGTTTTCGTTGTAATTGTGCTTCTTTTCTTCCCTTTGTTTCCGTCGTATTTCTTTGTTTTCGAGGTTGTTAGAGATTCGTTGTGCATCCGGTGTGCAGGTTTTCCACAACTTAGGTGTTTCCTTTTTATTTCGCAAACGTTGGCCTGGAATGAAAAGAGTTTCCATTTGATCAATTTTTCTCTCTTTTAACTTACGTGCGCAAGGCGCGATTCTAAAACGCGGATCGCTGCACACCACCACCCTCCAGAAACGATTGGTGTGGTGTACGAGAAACTTGATTGGATTTCGGTTAGTCGTGCGAAGGGAAAAAAGGATAACCTGCTGTTGCAGGCGAGGAAATAGGAAACTTGCTAACGCCCTCTGAGTATATTTCAAGGTATAATGAATTATCAAATTGGTTTTAATCTTAATGTTGCTTAAAATTGTAGTGACACACGCAATTTAGGACTAGCCTATGGAGTAAATCAGGTTTTTATGAGCTAACGTTAGACCTGAAAATGTAGAGCTTTTTACAATTATTTAGGAGACTTATATCAACTTACAATTAGTCTTGCAAGAAGAAGGCACTCTTGAGGCGATGTGGATTTCAACGTCATTTTGCAGATATATAGTGTAAAGCTAGATAAAACAAGGAAATTAAAACAAAACATGACTAAATGCTAAAGAAAGTAAGCGATAATCAATTTTTAAAGCATTTTATAGAGACAACGCTACGATTAGTTTCTTGACTTATACTATGAATCTGCTAAATTTAGTTCAAAACCATGAGTCTCAAATGTACCCTCTCCTTGTTAGTCTACGTTACAGTAACCTCCCTTCAAATCCCCGCGGTTGCAATGGAAAAGGACTCTTGGGTTTTGTAGTACTTTCGATTTCCTGCCACATTTCAAAGGGTTATCCTTTTCGCAGTCGCTTAAAGTGTTTGCTAAGTTCTCGAGATAAAATAAAAAAGGGGAGAGAAAGAAGTGTTTCTTTCAACATTTAAAATGAAGTAAAATATATACTTGCATTAAATTAACCGCGTTTCGAGTTTTTTTTTAATAGTCTTAATCGATTGTTAACCTGTTCAAGAATAATCTGCCAACATTACAAGACAATTGCTGCAGTATTTATGAAGCTATAGCTCTTGAAGTTCATGAAATTACATATTTTTATATTTAGTCTACTTTAAACGTGTTTTTCTCGCGACATCGTTTTACGATTTTGCGCACCCGATTGAGAAAATTTTATTCCACCGATTTTACTGTATAAAGGATCATTTTATTTTTTATTTAATGTATTCGGTCCGTAGACCTGGCCATCGACCTTCACTGGTCCTTCAGCCTGGATACATACATATG
>JAODAC010043340.1:0-11335 GCA_027575185.1 Mimaenictus wilsoni | reverse complement strand
TAACTATTCACGGTGAGAAAATCAACTTAAGTGATGTGTTAGGTTTACTTGGCAAAGATAGTAATCATCACATCTAAATAAAGAATACAATTCTTTGCCTAACGGAATCTCAAATAGCCTTTTGTGAATATGTATCTTCAAAATTGTTATTGAGATGAATATGTAATACTTACTTAGCTATTTGATTGATAATTTTCTCTGCTTCAAAAAAGCGTCCTTGTGCCAATAACCATCGAGGACTCTCTGGCAAAAGCCACCAATCAAGAAATAGTAAGAAGAATGGTGCGGTGGTAATAATTGCCAATATTTGCCAATCTCGTACAGCCCACACTATAACGGCTAACAGGGTCAAAGAGAGTGAATAGGAAATATTTATCAAAATAGTGCATAGTGTTCTATGTTTAGGTCCAACTAGTTCAATTGCTAAAATTGTAACGTCAAATCGGTATAGTTTATATTTTACCATTTTGACCATTTTACCTAAAACGTAAGGAGTTGCTAAAATTGCTGGTACTGTAAAGCCTACACCAATTCGAAAAACGGTCCACATGACAAAGTTTTTGGCGAATGCTGTAGCCATCCCGAAGATACATTGGATGAACAGATAGATGAAAAACGCAGGCCGTCGGCCCATTCCGTCCTGTACGTAGCCGAAAATATAATTACCTACGAGTCCACCGACGCCCAGTAGGATTAACGCCAAAGTTGCGGAAAGATCTTTATCACATACGAGATGCCACTGCGTATAAAAATGTTTAAATATTTATGGTTTAAAACTTTTCAGAATCATAATATTAAGCAAATTTTACATAGAATTAAGATCATTTTGGTTTACAAAAAGTATGAACGTCATAGTCTTGTAGTTACAGCCGTTTAGAATTTTTGATTGTTATCAACATCAGCGTAATTTTCGGTCTGGACTCGGAATGAGATTTATTAATATTATTCATCTCCCTCTGACTGGTAACGTACTATCTTCAGATATGTTTACAACATTTTCATTCAATTCCGTGCCGGACAATTAAGACACTTTCCTTGTTAGTGAAGGGTTAAGAATAGCAAATGATATTTGCGATTTCATTATGAACATTGATTTTGAGGAAAATTGATAGTGCAACTGCTGCGTATCAGTTTCAATTGAAGGAGGTCTTAAAACTGCCAAGCAAGAAAAAAATACAAAATTCTTCAAACCATTGCCCAAGCCTTAAGATAATTAATCAAAATGTTGAAAAACTTCAATTATTGTTTATAAAGATGCGAGGGAGGAAACGGCGATTTGACAGTAATCTCTTCTTAATTTATAAATCTTAATAATAGTTTATTAGTCGCTTTTCCGAGCGTGCTCCCAAGAATTTTGACGCACGCTTGACGATTTTGAAGCACGCTTACTTCAAAACGCTTGTTTCCACCTGCTACAGCGTGCGTCAAAGCCGCGTTTCGATGCATCATAGATACAAAAAAATATTTTTAAAATATATTTATAAATTTTATACGTGGGGAGAGCATGTGAGATGGATACAAGGAAAGGCAAGGAGTGCATGGGAGTGTGTGAAACGGAAGTGGGGGAATATGTGGGGGAAATAACTGAGATGTGGTACTAAGGTTATGAGATGCATGTGTCAAGCCGAGACTGTTGTATGGTGTGGAAGTGTGGGGACTGTGTGAATAGGAAGCCTTAGAGAAAGAACAGACGTGGTTCATCAAGGATATGATGGCCCCCGAAAGATCCACTCCCAGGTGTATAGTAATGCAAGAGATGGGGAGAATGTTTGTTAAATAGGAGTCGGTTAGCAGGGTTGTAAGAGAGAGTGAATAGAATGGAAAGCGGAAGATTGGTGGATGATATATGGGAATGGTGTGCTAGAAGAGGTGTGAGTGGATGGAGGGTGAACAGAAGGAAGGAGTATGAGCATGTGGGTTTGTCGGATCTTGCGGTAGAAGAAATATTGCGGGAAGGGAGACCGTGAAAGAGGTCGGGGGGTGGAAGAACAGGTGCACCAGGATAACATAATTTACAGCTTGTACAACCCGACGTACAGGCTAATACAAGTCATCGGACAGAAGCCAAAATATGTCACCAAAGCACCGCCGACAAACGGGTTATGGCCAGGGCAAGGTGCGGAAGAGAAGAACAAGGAAGAAAGGTGAGGATGGGGAATGGATATATGGAATATGTGTTATGCCGAAGTAGGGTGGATACCTGGGAGCATCTGTGTGTTTGCGAAGGGGTGAATGCTTTGGGATGTAAGAGGGGGAATGTAAGAGAGTGATTGGGAGAGGGAAGAAGGAGTGTGACAATAGTGAGGCAAATTGTGAAAGAGAAATGGAAGCGGAGGAGAGGGATGACCAAATAGGGATGACATACCACGTTTGTATTTTTATTAGCGATTTTGTTTGTAATTGTTTTATGTTATATTTATTAAGAGTGTTACTGTTAATTAAGTAAGGAAGGATTTTGTATAATGGGGATGCATGAAAATGTGGAGAACAGAATGCCAATAAAGGTATCTATCTATATATTTCATTATTTTGCCACCTAGGAACATATCCCATATAATCCCACATGTAAATGCACGTAAGCAGCTTGTCTTAAAATTCTTACCCCGAGATTTGTAAGGTCGCGGGGCCCTATCTAAAGGGCTTTGGCGAGTTCACCAGCGGAATAAACACGTAAAAAACACGAAAAACTGGGTTCGAGACACGTCGAGAGGAGAGATTAAAAACTTACTTACTCGGTGCAATGCTGTATAAAAACTAAACTTTATTTACAACGGTTCGGCACAAGAAGCGCCAATATGCCAGATAGGGTAGGGGTTGCTGCGCATGTGCGACTTAAGCGTGCGTGGGCGCTACCAAGCTCAATATCACTTCGTACCAAAATCCCTAAAAGCGCCGGTGGAGCGAACACCACATAAATCATCATTTCCTATTCACGGTTCCTGCATTCTCGGTATATTTCTGACATACCCCGCGAATAAAGACTTTTACTTTTACTGTATTTTGCAAAACACTGATCAACTAATTCGTATTTCGTGTTTTTGGTATAATACATTTGGTCCCTTTGGCATTCAAGAATTTATGGCTTCTGCTCAAGGTGTCGTGAGATAACGATAAATTTTTCGGTACGTGTGGTATATTATGAGTGCCTTCTGCGTGTGGTGACCCTCGCTAGCCCGTGGTTTACTCACCTGTGTGATGACAGTCTCTTTGTAAACGCTGCGGTCGAATGTCCAACCATGCGAGCATGGAATCTGTGCGTCGTCTTCTTTCGGGAGGAGATCTTCTGACAAGGACGATGCCGCCAACACCAACGACGACAAGTTTTTATACTTGCGATCGTACATCATGCAGGAGCTGTGTTTCAAGACGCCGTCGCGTAATTCGAGCGGAATACTAAAACGTTTGAGAGATTAGAGTCACCACGAGCGCGTCGTGTAGTTACGTTAGTTCGTATCACCTGATATTCTTCATCACGTCCTCGGCGATGCCATCGAGTTCGGGTATATGACACCAGTGCTCTGGTGTGGCTTGCATGAATAATTGATTGTATGCATGGAAGCCACACGGAAAAACACTTGGCAGCAGGATGAACCAGATGACGAATTTTTGATACTTCCCGAATTCACCAATATCTGGCAAGACATCATCCAAATCCATATTCGCACTGTAATGAGTTCAACATACGCGAAAACGTGCGAGTTGAGTTTCAAACGCTACTATACTGATTGAAGAAATAATAACGAGCCTAATCTAATCATACTTTCTGCAATTTTTTAATTAGCTTATAAATTTTGGAAGGGGAACTATCGGGGGACCGAAATTATGTCAAGGTCCTTGAACTATAATGACTAAAAAGATATACTATAAAATAATTACGTATGCAAAAAAGTGTATGAGATCCTTTAGTATATTTCTTAGATGTGTACTTTATTTAACTATTGAGGGAAATGAAAGAGATTACGTTAAATGACGGCACAATCCATAAATGTGATATGAGTTTATATACCAAACATAATTCACCTTTATTAGTTTACTTCGTTATCTCTGAAAATGGGTAATTTAACATCGTTTTGGGCGTTATATGCGAAATTTAAACACACATTAAATCACAATTTGTTACCATATACGGGCGCTGTTCTTCAAGCGTATGGAAATGTACTTTTAGTCATGGTGTCTCTTTTTAAACATTATTTTCTGTTTATGTTCCCACTTCTCATAGCACAGGTAAACGCATAGTTTGTGTGCGTTTCATCCTTCGGGGGACGGTAAAGCGCATAGTTGTCGGTTTCTCACACATAGTCCGCTTACTTCATGGCGATCTATCGAGAGCGAGGGCGTGTTTGAGCACGCCGCATCTTCTTCTCCTCCATCTCTGCACCGTTGACCCGTAATTAGGGCCGTTCTGACTCTCGTTTGTTGCACATAAGGTCAATCCAAATCGGTCGGTGAACACAACGAACTTGCAATTCCCATATTATCAGGGCCAAGCCAGTGTATTTTCCCATTTTACACGATTCAGTCTTCATATCTTTGCTTTGCATCCTGATGTCTGGACCGACTAACCCAATCCAGCATACGATTTTTTTCTACCTTTGTATTTATCTTATTAGAATTTTTGTGAACATTTTTTTATCATATTTATCATAACTTTCATTTTTAGTCTGATGTATGGTAATTGGCCTTAAAAGGTCATAAGTGCTTAAAGATAAAGTCGCACATAGGAATGAATGAAATAATTGTAGAAATGTATAAGATACAAATAGGTTTGATCAATGCGAAAATTGTCGGCAAATTCTCTTCGCATCACTGTGAGTAAATCATTTTTGAGACAAATTAATCTGACGCTTGCGTCCTCCCACTAGGCGGCGCGGCGGCCGCTTAAGCCTTGGTTATTTATGAGATTAACTTTATATTTATAACCCACGGCTTTCATGGGTGCATCCCGCTGTTACTTCTATACAGGGTAAAAAAAAATCAAGAATTCTTGGTGGCGAATCTTGATTTAAGCAGATGCCTATTTTTATTAATTACTTTACATTATTGATATTGTTTGATTCTTATTTTTATTTCATTTTGACAAATCATTGTGAGTAATACCTTTTCAAATAGTTAATTGTATACAAAAAGCTATAATCAAATGTAAATACAATTTAAATTTTGTTTGTAGTTTTCATTCCCACTAATTGAATTGAAAATAATTTTCGGTCGCAGGTTGTGTGGTATTTGAACATAATTACTCGTATACCCAGAAAGTTTACGGTGTGAACGCCCATAGTAATATTAAATATCGAGGGCATTAACACATTTTGAATAAATTTACGTCAAAACGTATTTAGCCTTAAAACCAATCACCTATGCTTTTAACATTTTTTAAAATGTTTATTAATTTATTAAAAAAACAAGAATTTTCAAACACATGCATTTGCAGATGCTTGGTTTTATTAAATTGCGTAACAAGACGACTTTGCAAGGTATCTTACAAGATAACATAATCACTATTTGAGTTGTCGATCTTAAAAGTACAGTTAGTGATGAGGTGCTCATCAAATAATTCCTATTAGATTGTTTGTGATATGGCTCCGCTCTTTATTCGACGTTCACTAATAAAAAAAAAACGTAATAAAGTCTAATAAAATATAATTACCCAGATGTAAATAAACTTTAAAGTAGCAGGCTAGTAGATGTCAGACAGATGAGTATGGTATGGATAGGAGGAAGTCATAACTACTAGGATTTAATGACTTTTGGGTAACATAACGCGAATGCAATGAAATAAGCAGTTGGAATATGTAGTTTGTGGTGTTATTATATCTTTGCTGTATTGTTCTCGGCGAGATGTTTGTACTTGCGGAAAGTTGAGAAGATATTGTTCAGAACCCATTAAGGCAGAGGTTGTCTATATTTTTTTATAAGCCCTTTTTTAATACAATGTTATGGCGGCTCCCATGTTAAAATTCAGTTTGCGAGATAGTGCAATGTATAATGCCATCGCAATTGATGTTTCCAGTAATGTTCCAAGGGAGACCGCCCGAAAATTTTCGCGTCTTCCCTGGGACAAGTCCTTGCCTCGTTTGGGTGGCGCGTTTCCATTAATTATGGATTAAACTTTCGCTTCGAATGATACCAAATTTGATATAAACTGTAATTTATAATGTTTTATTCGCAATATTGATTTCGTCCAGTATAAGTTAAGCATAATTACATGTATTTCAAAAACTATAATAGATATTTCAAATATTCAAAAATCATCATCTAGATATAGTAATTAACATTAATAAAGTAAGTTTTTATAACAATTAAAGCAACGGTTCATATTTTATAACGATGTCGATGAAATGTCTCCACGATGATGTTAACACGCGACGGTCAGTTCACGGAGAAGTGCCCGATGATGACTGAACCACGACGATTGGTCCGGGTACGCAAACATTGATAGTCAAAAGACAGTCTATCCTTAAAAGGCTGCGAAAACTCTAAGTAGACGAAGGTAAAATGCAGACTATACTTTAAGATCATGCATTTCCACAATATCCAGGATTAAACATTATAATAATTAAATTCTTATTACTGGATAAAAATTAATCTAAACTTGAAGCCTAACATTCTTTCATTATACATCTTGGAATATTGGAAAAACTTTCACACTCACAATCAAAATACCCAAAATGATTACTAAAATAGATACTATAATACACCGAGTGAGTTTTTATAAATAAAAGTATAAAATTCAAACGGACCAAATATTAAATTAGCAGGCATAAATAGTGATTATGCAACCTATCTAAGTAATTTTCGCTATTCCTTAAAATAATATTTTATTCGGTGAAAAATAACATAATGGCAATAAATGTCAAATTAGAAAACATGCCCAAAACATATTACAGTTTCACTCACATGATTAAATAACTGTATTCATGAAAAATGAACAACAAGTACACTAAAGCATCTTATTGTACATTAAAAAGGAAATAAGTACTCATTAGTTTATGATATGATCCCAATTTGAGCTCCTTTAAATATAGTTTTACACAAATTTCTTCGAAATAGTTAAATAACTAGTTTAAATAAACATACTTGCAACGCAAATAAAGAAAATTCTTTAATCTATTCTGATTAAATGCATTAACTTACTTCAATTTGGTCGCCTTTTTAGGGCTCTTCATAGACGTAGACAATTCTCCATTATTTAAACTATGTATATTTAAACATTATAGAAATCAGATAAAAAGGTACAATATTCCAGATACTTTATATGCCCCCTTAAGAAACTATTATATCAGAAAAATTTACTGAAAGTCCACCTCATTAGAAAGAGTGTAACTACAATCATCTTATAATGCATACTAATAAGGTTTCCTGATTGGAATGCTTCTAGTTCTACTTTATTCTGTCTGCAACTAGTATGTTTCACTTCGCCATTGCAATCGAAGTTGGTGATGACAGTCACTGAAGAATCGCATCACAAGCTCTTCAACACATCGCTCGTCGTCGATCATTCGATTGATCGTTGATTTCTTTTTATCGCTCGCGATCTACTGGGAATTCTAATCTCCGGTACGTGTGGTCAATTTCTAGGCCGCCTCCTCCGACACGGCAACGCATTTGCTCGACGTAGAATACAGGCGCGCTAAGCCGTATACGGCGCTCGCGCTCGCTTAAGAAAGAGGCGCATGCGTTTCCGCGGGACGTCTTCGCTCTTGTGTTTTGATTCTTCGCGCATGGCAGCAATGGGAAGAGCGCACCGCAGCGGCCCGGCAAACACACGTCGATTGTCAACGACATATACAGGACGCATTAATCGTTAACGCGTATCCTTTACCGCGCACATATCTGCATCTCTTGGTGGAGTCGCGCACGCCTTTTTTTCTTCATCTTCATTTGCATCGGACTGAAGTTTTTAGTGCGTGCCATTTTTTTCGTACTCATGAGCGATGGTGCCTCAAGTGCGTGGTTTTATGCAGCGAATCGGTCGTTAGTGAAATTAATTAAGTCGCCAGGTGATTGGTCGTTAATTACTTGATTTATCGTGTTGTTTTGTAAGCTCTAGTGACAAGCATCTTTTTTTGGAAGTACGAAGGACTTAGGGATTATGCTTCATTTGAAAATCTTCACCAAACGTAAGTTGTATACATCCATCCCGAATTTACATTTAAACTTTAAAATATATTATTTAATTATAATAATATTATGTAATTAAGAATTTGTAATGTATATATGATGTGCATGTTATTAAATTACCTTCACTTTCCTGGGCAGTGGCATGAATATTCATATATTCTCGCGAAAATGACGTATGGCTCCATGATATGCGACAAACTTTAATTAACGCTGGACAATGAGGAGAGCAAATTGATTTTCGTTGTTCCGTGGAGAAACTGTGAATAATTGAAATTACCTCACACCTTTTATACTTCAGAAATACCTGAACTTCAAAATTTACACATTCAGTTCCTTGAATATTTCTTCGTTTAGTGTGAAAATAAAATATTTTTCATTTTAAATTATATTCATTAATTTCTTATTCTTATACAGTTTTTACTACTTTAATTAAATTACAAAATCAAATTAAAGAATTCAATATGTTTAAAGATATAATTGTTTAAACCAGATTTCAATGAAATATAACAAATAATATGTATACATTGTTCGATAAGTTGAAAAAAGAGTAAACCAAACAAGTGAAAACGAAAGTCGTCGTTTTCTTTGTGGTTCATGGTTCAGCGCTGTAATAATGTGTGCAATACCGATGTAGTTTTATTTAAGCTGGATTGTGGGCAATTTAATGCTCACAATGGCCGTTTCAATCACGAATTAAGAATTAACAATTCCTCGCGTAGATGTATGCGCTTCGACGTAACCATCAATTAAGAGCACTATCGAAATACTCGATCGTTATTTATGGGCTTTTGGTGTACGGTGCAAGCCGCCATATACCACCGTTGAACACGACCATAAGCACCTGCAGAACCACACGAGATTTATTCACGTTTTGCTATATGCTTTCGGTCAGTTCCCCTCGTGCCACACAATGGCGAAACGTTTACATACTTATTAGTAGATAAACATGAAGAGGGCAACAATTTAGTGCTTTTCAAATATGAAAATAAAAAAGAAAGTATATAATAAAAGATATAATTAAAGTCATCCATAAATATATGGAATAGCAGAACTTCTTAGAGGACTTAATTATTATAGTAATCCGTAAATTGACGTCGCTTCAAGTTCCGGAGAGAAAGACTGAGAAAGACAGCGTTTTGCTTAATAATATTTATACCTTTCAGGTAATTCGACAGAGTAGTCTGGAAAAATGGAGTTATTGATGATACTCGTTATCAGAGAAAAGAAAACGTACTTAAGTAAGAAAACGTATTTTTTAACGATTTAATGATTTAACAGAAAACAACCTTATTTTCATAATATATTATACATAATACATTATTTCAATTACAGTGAGAACTGATTATAACGAAAAGGCATAGGACCCACCGATTGTTCCCTTAAAAGGTTTCCAAACATTTTGTATCAACACCTCCCTTTCTTTAATACACTTTTTGGCAGCCGCCTGTATTCGTGTCTTATAGTGTTCGTAGTTGTGTAATGTCACCATGATATGTTCATTCATTTTTCAAGGAGGCATGAGTCAATTACTTAGTTCCGCCGTTGAGGGACTTATCGCATTTTTCAGGTATGAAGATCGTGTAGATCGGGCATTTTTTGGTGTGCCCCTTCAATTTTTGTCTAGCAATGGAGGGACTTATCGCACTTATTTGGGCTTAAAATAAGCCAGTTCGGGCATTTTTTGTTGGTTCTGATTCCTGTGAAGTATGTGTTGCTCTTAAATTTCTAGTTTGGAATATTTAGGAATCTGCCTATATTTTCTCTGGTATAAAACTCATCCAGTTCGAGCGTCTTTTGGAGGTTCTGATTCCTTTGAAGCATTCCCTTCAATTTTTGCTTTAGCTATTATTGTAAATTCTCGCGTCTCCCTTGAGACCCCTAGGGGAAGGGAGCCTCACAGTTTGGAAACCTCTGCCTTAAGGCTTTCGTTAAATATACCTATTTTTATTATCGCATTACATCGCTTTGCGGTGAAATCAGCAAAAATCGAGAGAATTCAGGAGAGAGAGCGGGGGCACAAACCCCTTTTATCTATTTTTAGAATGATATTTTATGAATATTTTCCGTAATGCACAAAGTCAATCTTAAGTCGCGTTAACCAATTGATCTGCAACATTTTCCGTTGAAGTTATTTTAAGTTCGTCATAGTTATTTTAAAATGGCAAAATAAAGCGATATGCCATATTGTTACGGATTATCGGACTTGTTTGTCATTACTATGAAATTTGATTTCTTAAGTTTGTTTCAGGTATTTGAAAATTATAAATAATAACAATAATCATAACAACGTGTTAATGTGGTAATCGTCGAACAAGTCGCAACAGAGAGGTGGTTCCGAAGCTTGGCGGCGTACTGCCGTTGAAGATGCCGCCGCGATGCTGTTGCCGGACGAGACGTACGAGAAGCGTGCGGTCGCCGCGGGACATCTTCTCGCCGTGCTGCGGGCGTATGACGATTTTCTCGCCCGGCATCGCATACGGCCAGAGTTTTTCTGTCGGTAAGTTGCGCACGAACACTGAGCATCACGAGCAAATAAAAACCGTCTCGGTGCAATTATCTTTTAACACCCATGATGAGGCTTAATTTAATTGCATCACAATTATGGAAGTACTCAGCTCGGACACGAAATGATATATGACACCTGAAACATGTGTTATAGGCACGATATAGAAATTAATTTATTTTGTATTTGCTTTTTCTATAGTTATAGGGAGAAGGAAGCGCTGCAAAGGCGTCTAGGACAGGTTGTCGAAGCCGCCTCCAGAACCCACTTCGACTGCAATAGCGCTGGCAACAACTCTTCGAGCCGAAGTGGTAAGTGAAGAGAGTCTTTTCTTGATTATCAAAATTACGCGTATCTGATTATAATTAGTGTCTTAAGCAATTAAATTTAAGCGAGAATTAAAGAAAACAGTTGATATAAGATGCACGTACGATATACCTATAAGGGAAAACCGTTATCATTCCTTCGGGAATCCAGGAAGCAAATATGAACATACTTTTTGCGTTAGTAAACAATTCCAAATGGAAATTGATTGATTTATGCAACCTACTTTGTGATATTTACGAAATTACATACACGTATCTAAATGGCATCAAGCAGTTTTAGCAAAGGTCTGATTTATTTTTAATTTGTTTGTATGATAATGTGACCGACCTGGTTCCCTTTACTCTTTACAAGTCAAAACAAGTTAGGTTAGTTTCTATTAGTTCTGTT
>JAODAC010043318.1:0-57187 GCA_027575185.1 Mimaenictus wilsoni | reverse complement strand
GTCAATGCTAGCTAGTCTGGGGTCGTTCAAATAAGACTGTATGATAGTAGTTGTGTGAGTGAGTTAGGAAAAATCATACTAAGTACTTACTCTCAAATGTATTTCAAACTTCACACTAAAATTACTAAATTCAATATAACATATAAATTCTCAAAAAGGAAAGTCTTGTTTCTTGATTCTTGTTGTCTTCGTTGCTTTTCTTAACCATTTTTCAGTTTTTTGACACAAAACCAAGAAGGCGTTTCTTGAGAAAAAATATTTTTTGGGGTCTAGGGCTATTCATCGTCGTTCATATCAACGTCGAGCACATCTCCGCGGACAGACCATCCGTGGGTTCTCATCATCGTAGTAAAATTTCTTCGGGATGGCGTATCATCATCAGAGTTATAAAACATGAACGGTTGCTTTAATTATTGCAGAATTAATGCATATTACATTAGCTATCAGATTCTTTTTGAATTTTTGAAATGTCTCATATAGTTTTTGAAAAACATGTAATTATATTTACCATACACATTACATGGAAGAGATTAAATCAAGATGCTAATAACACATTATAAAATGCATTTTTATATGAAATTTAGTATTATTAGTGTTGTTGAAATAAAAACTAATTGGTATAAAAGTGTTTCCATTGCATGTGGATTGAAATTCCGCTTGGAATGATACGGACGATGAAATGCCCTCGATGGTCCGCGATGGTCAGTCCACGGAGAAATACCCGACGTTGATTTGAACCACGATGACCGGTCCTACGATTTGTTTGTACAGGAGATAAGCTTACAAGATAGTAAACTGTTATATAATTGGTATAAAAATAAATAGATGACGGTTTGTTCATTGTCATTTCAAAAACGTCGGAAATATCGATATTTATCGAAATCTGAATATTTCTCGATATAATTTTGTCATGTCTAACATGGTACCAAAACACGTATTCGTAAAAACGGATAGATATATCGAAAATTGAAATATCGAAGATTGAAAATATCGAAAATTGCAAATATCCATAAAAATAAATATCGATATTTTCTCATCATCTAACATTAATTTCCAAGTAATCACCATCATTTCTTTGAAAACTATTCTTACCCACTTGCATACAAAATTCTACATTGTCCGAATAGATTTAAATAGAAATAAACCGACAATATTGATAACACCTCATAAAAACGATAATGTTTACGTGCAGACTGCTATCAATCAAGTACCTCATATTGCACACTCCTTGAAATCAAACAATATGATGAAATCCCGCATCTCGACACTCACAATACGACCCGACTCTACTTGATTCATCATATTGTTCTCTAATGCGTTTAGCATGTCAAGTACATCAATTACGATTAACTTAGTTCAAATAATATGCAAATCACGTTGTTGCTCGAATCGACAGCAACAAAGCCGATTTATTTCCAGTGAATTTACATTGTTTACAACTTTTGCGATAAGTAAATAATGAAAATATTGACATATTTTGCATTGGAGGGTAAAGCATGCAGGTTTGCCGTTTTTTTACGAGACATTTTATGCGTTCTACGATTGACGACAGGAAATACCTCAGAGTTGAGGTGCATGTACATATGGATGTATGAAGTGTACCTATGGTAGAGTCACATCCTTGAGCGTAAAACATGACACATTTTCTCACAAAAAAATTACGCAGACATAAAGATAACTATGCAATAAACATTTTAATGCATTTTCTTCGGAATGTTTGACTTTTATGTTGAAAACTGTGTCGAAATAGAGGTTATAGAACATGTAGGCTTCAAAATGGCGGAACATTTTGATTTTTCTCAAATTTAATTTATATAACCGCACACTTAATTCGTTCTTAAAATGTCAATAAACAATGAATTATGTGTGAACATATATTTATTATCATATTTTATGAGGTGTCGAATCGATTGATAAATTTCGTCTATAAAATTAAGTATGATTACACAAAAGTATCGGTAATTTAAGTAAACAACTTTTGTTTTTACTTATTTTCATAGAACTGCGTCGGCAAACAAGTTTTGTTTCGTCCATTTTTACACTCTTAAATAATACATTTCTGAATGATTCATCATATTTCTCAAAATTGCAAATTATGATAATTATGAAATAAAAAGTCCGAATGATTCGGTTTTCATGAAAACAAAAAGCAAAGTTACAAATACTCTTACAAGGAATATCTCAAATACACATCATGGAATTGAATGAAAATCTTTCTTTAGGTGTAGTCCATAAATAGAAATAATTTGTGGCGATACCGATATTTTGCTGACAGCAATATATACCAAAATTTGAAATTATTTCGGGCACACGGTTCAAAACGGCGAAAAATCCCGTTAGAAATAATTTCTATGTATTTACTTCACATACAAAAATTTTCATTCAATTCCGTGCCGGACAATTGAGACACTCTCCTTGTTAGATATCGATGATGTGCCCAAAAATGAATGATGAGAAATGAATTTGAGAAATACAATATATGGTAATATTTTAAACTTTTATGTTTTTGGTTATTGCTTTATATTTTTGAGAAGTCTAAAGTGCTTCAAGGTCGTTGTAATAGATGAAATGTTCATTACTATTGGAAGTAGCGCTTGTCTAATCGTACTTTTTTGATTAATATTGCCAAATCTACATTTATTTCGTATATTTATAGTTAGAAATTATGTTTATGCATGAAAACACTAGTTTGTCTAAAAAGTAACTTTAAAAACTAAAATTTGGGCTGGGTTTGTTTTGGAAACTTTCTGTTTAGACCCAAATAGTTACTAAATATTTTCTTTTCGCTATTGTTGCTAACTTTACGTTTTTTAAGAACTATACAACTTGTCTATTTCAGCATTTTGCGAGTTTGGAGAATAGATTTATGGAAGTAACCTCATGAACCTATAGAAAACTAAGTAAATTTAAAAGCTTTGATCTCTCCCAATAAACCGACAAATTTTCCCTCAAAAATATGCTTATCAAAGGTAAACATATAAAATAACTACAGAATTGAGAATATTAACATTTTGGAAAGTCTAGCGTCCTTGAAACATTCTAGACATCTCCAAAACAAATATACACAAAACTATCCGTTAAACTTATTAAGGCTTTAGTCAAAACCAGTTGCAACTGTGCATAATTACAACCAAAAACAACAAAATGACAAACGATAAAGTTTCGCAGATATCTAGATAAAGAAAATGTTTAAAGAGAAATATTAAAAAAAAAAACAACTTACATTTAGGTAGACTACTCGTAGAAACCTTCGATGTGGAACAACCCATGGCGGTCGCGCGTGAATCCCACCTGTTGGCACTTCTTCCACCTGTACAACTTGCTCGAGCTGCTACTGCGGCTGCTCCTAGCACCGTATAGTTGCGTTGAGCGTGCTCGAAAGTCAGCCGTATTGATGGAACAACACCGCACGCACTCGTCGTGATTACGCGATGCGCGCCGGTTGCGTACTGCCGGCGTGCGCCATGCACACCCAGGTTTATGCCATGGAAGCCGCCGCAGAGGTCGACGGCGAGCAGCGAAAGGCGCCGGTGGCCTTCGACGAGCGCCGCCAGCAGACGCATTTTATGGCTATTGTGTATTGCGCGAGAGCTGCACGCCCGCAAAATGCCCGCGACGACCGCCAAGTGCCAGCACTGAACTAGTTTCGATTCACTGGCCGTTTGTCCCGTACGCGAATCGGTAGGTACGCCGCAGCTTGTTAGATTTTCCACTAAAAATCATGGTTGCACTACAATCGTAAAGTTTGATGTTTAGAGACACGAAACACTGCCAAAAATGGTTTATTTATAATTTATTACTTGGAACCCTGTAATATTTATTAATCCCTAGTAAGTTTCAAAAAAGTAATCACCGAGAAATAAATGTATGTGTGCAAAAAATTCTGTTAGAGGATGTTTTCGCCGTTACAAAAATTTTCTTTCGTTCAAATCTAAGATGGACAATGGAGAAGGGGGTATCTCTGTTAGTCAAAATCTCATTTTTAAAATGATAACTAATTATTGGAGGGTAAACCGCCTCGTAACGAAATGCATTACGACGCCAATCTGTCTGCATTGCACAGACTAGATATAAACGCTCTAATTGCAGGCTATAATTATTAATTATAATTATGACTTACCAAATCCTCCTTCTATGATATTTTTACAACATTTGTTTATATTTATTCACTACAGTAAGATTTTAGTAACTTTATTTTTCTCACTTGATTTTTATACTTTTGTTAAACCACTTCACGTATCGCATATTTCACTAACATTTTTACTATGAGATTTGTTTATTATTTAATGGTTTTACCAGCCACGTTTTGAACCTTCTCGGTGCTACCTTGTGCTTCTAGACGCAGAAAATCCGCCGTTATCTTCAGAAATTCATGCGATTTTTCACTATGCACCCAGTGGCCTGCGTCGGGGATGTATTTCAGTTCAGCGTTGGGGAAGAGTTTCTGCAATTCTGGTAGTGCATTTTTCCTTAAAAGCGAGAATAAATTCTAGAATACAATTGATTCACTGGAAATTGCAATTTAAACATTACTAAAAACAAAAATAAGTTTCCCGAAATAAGCAAAAATCAAAATTTCCTACAAAATTTATAATAATCTAGGTATTTTTGAATGTCACCAAATTGAATAGATGTAAACTTTGATAACACTCAACCATGTTAACGCATTGAAATTCCTTGAAATAAAAGATACCAAAAATTACAATAATGAACAAAACAGCAAAATCATGTTAAAACAAATATTAACATTACTTTTAACATTAGCTGAGGATGTTTCAAATGTGACCAACTAAAATTTATGAAAAATAATGAAAACTTATGAAATACACTGCAAACTTACGGAATATGATCAGATTTATCCCCGCCGACGAACAGCGTGGGCCCCGTAAACTGCAAATTATTTGTTGGTGGAAAACCGGCAATGTTCTGACGGAAGTTCGTCAAAAGTGCACTGAGATTTATGCGCCAGGAGAAGTTACCATCCGATCGCTGCACCAAATTCGTCACGAGAAACGACCGTAGAGCACGATCGTTGATCCTCGTTGCTAGCTGCCGTTCAACCATTTGGCGAGCATCGCCCATGGTACCGCTCATTGGCATGTGTACCTTTGCCATGAATTCGAAGAGGGGTGGCATCGAATCCAAACTCGGTGACGTTTTATGAGGTGAGATGTCCACGACTACGAGTTTTTCTACCATTTCTGGCTGAAATTTGCCAGAGATATCACGTTAATAAAACAATATTTATTTTTATTCTTCTTTCTATCCAACAAATGTTAAACAACTTTTGTTTTTCGGTAGCCATATTGAATTTTCATATTTTAAATAATAAAATATACATTTTTTACATAAAATATCACTGCAAACTTCAAGGGAACCAACAGAACATTGAATAAACCTTAGTTTCGTTCTAAAAATATAAAACTTTCCAAATTTATGGGTAAATTTGCAATAAAAATTTTAAAATTTCAGATAAAAATGGTTTGTGATCAGCTATTTTGAATTTTTACAATTTTTCAACCCCCACAATGAAAACAATAACTTAAACTTGCAATAAAAAACAAATACTTACATGTTTAAGTGTAAAATACATAACAGCACGTCCTCCCATTGAATGGCCCATGAGTTTCGCCTTTTTAATGTTGAAATCCTGCATAAAATGCTCCAAATCAGCGGCGAGATGTTCGTAGGAATGCTCAGGCGAATGTGGGCTATCGCCATGGTTTCTCGCATCAACTGAATACACTTTACAACGCAGTTGCTTCTGGTACGCTTTGCAGAGACTGTTCCAGTTGCCCTTCGAGCCAAAAAGGCCATGCATGACGATCAACGGCGTCTGATTGATATCAGCATCGGTGGCTTGATAGGAATTGTAAGCCATCTTAACAGCTGTGATTGGTTTGAGCATACTATTCGTGCTGTGAAAGTGCTTTCTCGTTGTTGAAAAAGGTTGCCAAAACCGTGATAAGTTGAAGAGTTGTTCCATTGTTGTTGGGTGAGTAAAACGAATTGTTATGGACATTGTTAAAATGTTTTGTTGCATTGGAATTTCAAGTAGCACTAGTTTAATTTGGTGATTTTTTTTAATTATTTGTTTGGGAGGTGATATTAAGACATGCGGAATTTTGAAGAGAACATGTGATTATGTGAATTAGTGCTGATTTTTGTTAGTTTAATTTGGTACACGATAAGATAATGAAACGTGTGAGATGAATGTTATGAAACAATTTTTGAATATACGAAATTTGAGGTTAACTGTCAAAGTATTGTCATTGTCAAATTAACGCGATTAACGCTGTCATTATTTCCTTTGTCAAAATTTCTGTTTTTTATGTAATAACAGTGGCTATCACTTTCGAAAAGCGAACAAATGTTATGATGTTGGACAGTCTTAGGAGTTTTCTTAATTTCTGAAGTATTCATTCCTATTTGTAAATGTAACCATCAGGGTTATTTTATTTGTTTCCTCTTCCTGAAACGTCAGAATGCGTATTTTGGATCAGATTGGATGAAATTTAAACTAATGACAATGAGTTTTGATTGACACCGGTAAATGTCAACGGTGTTCCTGCTGTCAATTGCCGTCGTGCGTTCTCGGTAGTCATCGTCTCGTACGGCTGGGCATCTCGCTCACCTTTCCCTCCAAATGTATTCGTGGCTGCCTAAATGAGTTACAAATCCGCGTAACATCATAATTTCTCTGAATAAATAACCAAATTTTTAGTTTGGAAATCTAGTTAGACACAAAACTAAGGTTATGTGACAAATTTTCATGTTTCCATGACTCAAAATACTCTCAAAACAAGCTTTGGTTTTACCCTCAAATCAAATTACATGATAAAACTTATCCATATTAGTCTTTGTTTCAAGTCTTCTCATTTTCTGCGACCGTAATAAACGGTTTACTCCCAAGAAATAAGTTTTCATATTGATTCTTTCTATAAAAAATAGCTTTATATCATTTTTCGTATAATATAATAATATTAAGAGGTTCTTTATATCTGAGTATGCTTTACAATTAAAATTTTAGCACGATTAATTCGAGTTGAAACTGCGCTTTGTAGATAAGTACACTCCATCTTCTGTGAGATAGCAGCAGAAACGTCGACAATAAAATATCACATCAATTGATCTGCATACATTTGTAAATCCCTAAATTTGGTTACAATTTGGTTATACGTTCTTCGTTTCGTAAAAGAACGTAAACTACGTAAGAAAACCGAATTTACTAATAGTAAGTGATGTGCGTTCCCCATTCTAAAAACAACTACGTCCACCGTAAACGTATATTAAGTTCGTTGCGCGTCCGTAGCAGTAGAGTGGAGTTAAGCCTTGCTCGGCCGATGCTTCTTGGTCGTCGTAGACGTCGTCGGGGTGGAGGTCGTAAAAGTGATGCCCGAGTCGTCGTCGCCGTCGTGGTTGGCGAGGAGGAGTTCGCTCATCATGCGATTTCGATTTAAAAATCTAAAACATGAAAATCAATTAATTAATGAAAGAAATGACAAAAAAGAGAAAAAAATTGACAAATAACGAAAAATATGTTAAAAGTATGAGACTAAATCTCTTACACCGAGAGTAATCTATGAGTAAGTAGTCAAATCTCAAATCAGCTTCAGTCATGATAAGATTGCATAAGTAATGGTTATACAAATATTGATAAATTTCATAATGATAAAAAATCGTCAGAGGAAAAACATGGCCGTTGGGTCCAAAGTCCAATGGACGGACGAGTGTTTAGTGCCGAGTTGAGCGTGCGTTTAGTTGCTTTGCGTTACGTACAAACGACCAAAGTCGGTAAGTAAATGTCAACAATCGATGATTGTTTGGTACAAGAAACAAAAGATGTGCGAAAAACAACAACAGGACAACCAAACACAGCCACAACACATACGCTCGCTTACTTATCATGGCTAAATGTGTATCGTTTTATATTCAACCAATGCTCTAATAAAAAAATAGAGAAAAATCACAAGTTTAAATAAAGTTATCACTTCAAAAAGTTAAGTTTTAAATCTAGCCGATAAAATTAAGAGTAAAAACAAAATGGCGCGTGTTGCCTAAATATCACGTGGGTGGCGCTTTGGGTTGAGTTGGATTCACGCTGCCGTTCGTATACCTTGAGAGTGCCGAGGGCGTTGGCGGTTGGGTGGCGGCACCCTGCTCGAGGTCGTCCATGCCGCGATGGATGGAGATGGTATCGTCACCGCCGCCGTGGATGCGATTGCGCGTTGCGAGGAAGTCGGCGGTGGTGAGGGAGTCGACGGTCGGCTTGCGCCACAGCTTCAGGAGCAACGAGCTGCTGACGACCGACACAGAGGAGAGGGCCATCGCACCGCTCGCCATCCACGGGGTGAGGGTGAGGCCAAAGGTGGAGAAGGCGCCCGCTGCCAATGGGATGCCTGTTGAAAAGTGTACAATTAGATATAATGTGGCCCGAGAGGGGAATGACACGAATAGAAGTAGATTCAAAGAAGAGGGGAAGATATGAGCAAAGAAAGGCATGAAAATGTAAGTGAGGAGAATCACAATATGAAAACGAGAAAATGGCCTAGTATCAAGAATTAACAGAATAAGAAATGAAGACGTCAATGGAATGTCTAAATATAGTTGATGAAAGTGGAATGGGAAAGAAACAACTGAGACCCGAGAGGGGAATCACACTCATAGAATAAATATACTTACAAAGAATATTGTAGAGACTAGCAAGCATAAAGTTGAGTCGAATACGCTTGACAGTTTTGCGTGAAAGGTCCAAGCATCCCACCACATCGATGAGATCGTTTCGCATTAAAACCACTTGTGCCGCCTCCACTGCTACGTCCGTCCCTGAAGCGATGGCCATGCCTACATCGGCCTGGGCCAATGCTGGGGAGTCATTGATGCCATCGCCGACCATTGCCACCTTAACGCCCTTCCCCTGCAACCTAAATCAGCAAGGGCAGTTTGTGAGTGAATACAAGTGTTAATATACCCCACCCCGCTACGAATACATTTGGCTTACCTTGCAACTCGGGCAACTTTATGAGAGGGCAATACCTCAGCATACACTTTACTAATGCCCACCTGCCTAGCGATACTCGCTGCCGTTTTACGATTGTCGCCGGTGAGAAGATACACATCGAGGCCACGCCTCTTGAGGGAATACACCGCCAGCGCCGCTTCGGGTTTGACGGGATCGGCAACACTGATCATCGCAACGATGACACCATCCACTGCACAAAGAACGGCTGAACGTCCCAACTCCTCCTCCTGTTGCATTTTCCTGTCAAGATCAGCGGTAACGATATGGCCGTTCCGGTTCATCCATTCACGATTCCCCACAATCACGTGGTACGCTTCCCGGTGGTCTTCGGGTTTGATCCCGATAAGTTGGCCTAAACTAGCGGCGTTGGAATCAAACACCTCAACATCAACGCCATTCAAAACCAACCGCCTCTCGCCCAATTCCCCAGCACCGACGCCATTTTGCACTTCATTCAAAAAGTTGGTAAACTCCTGTGGTTTAACTCCTCCCACCATGCCGCCAACCTCTTTCACTGTACATCTCAAGCCACATCCAGGGACGGCTTGGAAGTCGTCACTGGCTCCACTAATCTCAACGCCAAATGCGGTTTCTACAAATCGTATGATCGATGCGGCGATGGGATGTTCCGAATTCTTCTCAGCCACACCAAGCACGGCTAATAGGGTGACCGGTGGGAGGTCTTGCGTGGACATCCAAAGAGCCGCCACCTCAGGCTGACCTTTCGTAATCGTGCCGGTTTTATCAAAGAGGACTGCACGTACCTTGTGGGCGTTCTCCAATGGCTCCGCCCCTTTGATCAAGATGCCATTTTGGGCTCCGACGCCAGTGCCAACCATAACGGCAGTGGGCGTGGCTAGACCCAGTGCACAGGGACAAGCGATTGCTAGGACGTTGAGGGCGCACTTGAAGACAAACTGGAGGAGAAGCTCCGTATGATTAAAGTCGGCGTGCATTTCATGCCCGGCGATTGGTAGGAGATCAAAGTTGACCAGCCCAATGATAGTCCAGATCAGCAACGTCAAAAGACTGAGTAGCACGACTAGGGGGACAAAATATCCTGCGATACGATCGGCGAGTTGCTGAATTGGCGCCTTGGAAGTCTGCGCCTCTTCGACGAGTTTAACAATCTGCGACAAAGTAGTCGCCTCGCCCGTATGCGTCGCTTCGACAATCAGCAAGCCGTGCTGATTAATCGACCCTCCAATCACAGTGCTCCCCTTCTTCTTGTACACCGGCATCGATTCGCCCGTAATGAGCGATTCATCGCACATCGACTGGCCTTGTATGACCTTGCCATCAACGGGAACCTTGGCGCCGGGTACCACTTTGAGGTAGTCGCCGCGTTGAACTAGGTCCACGTTGACGGGGCGTTCCTTCTCGATGGTCTGGGCGGGACCGAGAGTAATCAGGACGGCCTCGGTGGCTTTTAGGGAAAGAAGGCGTGACAACGCCTCCGAGGTCTTACCCTTTGCAATGTGCTCCAACCATCTGCCCAGTGAGATGAAAACCAACAGCATAGGTGGTGTGTCGAAGAAGGTCTGCGGAGAAGAGTTGAGTCGTAAGATTATGGCGGCGGTCACCACGCAGACACTGTACGTGTAGGAGATTGAGGTGGCCATCGCGATGAGGACGTCCATGTTGGTGGTTCGATGTTTGATGGCTTTGTACGCCTGAATGAAGAAATGACGCCCGCCAAAGATGAGGACCGGGGTCGATAATGCCCACATTATGAGGTTTTCCAATGATAGACCTTTGAAGATAGAATTTGAAAGATTTGTATGGTAGGCAGGAGTTACGCAATATAGAAGAAGTCAAATAATGTGGGAGGAATCGAGTGACGAAGCAGGAGTCAAGTAATCTGGGAGGAGTTAATTGATGTAGGAGGAGTCAAGTGATACCGACGGAGTCAAACAATCTAAAAGTTGTCAAGTACCCTAAATTAGGAAGGAGTAAATGGAAGGATGAAACAATCAGAAGAGAAGGAACTATGGGATCACCATGCACAGGGAAGAAACTAGAAACTTAAAAAAACATACCTGGTACGACACAACACATCTCATCATGTGGCACCCCAGCTGACATTAACGCCATGAAGTAGATCATCGCAATCATACAAGGCAATCCGAACGTCAGACTAAACAGGAAACTATTCCGCCACTTCCGAATCTCCTCCTTTTGCTGAAGATACTCTCCATTACCTTCCCGCTCAAACAGCTCCGCCTTAAAACCAAGCGCATCAATCGCCTCCAATATACTTCGCGCTCCAGTCAATTCAGGATCGTACCGAAACCTCCCCTTTTGTGTCGTCAACGCCACCTGAGCCGAGATAATCCCCCGCATGCCACGCACAGCCGACTCGATCTTATGCACACAACTCGCACAGGTCATACCCTCGATGCGGCACACCACCTCCGAATCGCCGCCGCCACCGTTCGCCAGCACCGTTGTCGGGAACCCCAGCTCGGTAATACTCGCCGCAATCGTCGTGGGCGTAACCAGGGAGGGGTCGTATTTAACCTCCGCCCGCGCAGCCAAGAGTGCAATCAACACCTGCCCGCAGCCGGCGATCTTCGTGCAGTGCTTCTCGATCGCTGCAACGCAGGAGGCGCATGTCATTCCCTTCACCTGCAGCGTGCACTTGGCGTAGTCTTGCGAGCCTTCGACGTCGACTATAGTCGAATCCGCCGCCGTTGACGTTGAGACATGTCTCTTATTTTTCTTCGAGAGAGGCGTGATGGTGGCATTCTGCACGGGCGCGTCATTTGTCGAGAGTAGGACGGCGTCGAAACCCATATCATTAATGGTCTCGGTCACCTCTTCCGGACTGACCAGCGTTGGATTGTAGACAACATCGCCACACTGTTCGGCCAGATAGACTTTGATGGAGACGACGCCTGCTTTTGTCGAGATGAATCCTTCGATGCTTTGTACGCAGGAATTGCAGGTCATGCCCTCGATGCGTATGCTGCAGGTGCTTGTCGTGGGCGGAGCTGTGGTTGTAGCTGCTACGCTCGCGTCGAATCCCATATCGTCGATTGCTTCGGCGATTAGGTCTGGTGTGAGTAAGGTTGGGTCGAACCGAACTGTGCCCTGTTTTTCTTCGAGATTTACCTAAAGTGTAAATTCATCTAAATGTCATACATCCATTTTTTACCAAACTGTATTCGATGACACTCTTATGTATAGCTTATTCCCTTTTTTCACATTTTCGATTAAATATATAATTTGTACGATAATCTTCACCTCAATCTGATTCGGTCTTCGAAAAATTCGTGTAAACGTATAACTTTTGTCGCTTGTACATGGTGTGAAGAGATTTAAACATAACTAAAAATAAATCAGGTGACTGACAATCATCTAAATGTCCCAAACATTCGACAAAATGTATATTTTCTACTTATACTCCCACAAGATTCAAGAAACAAAAATAATACCAAGTAAATTATCATCCCATCTTTATAGAAAGTCACCTAAGTGTCCCATAAATTAAATATATTCGACGAAACTGACTTCTTCATATTCTTAAGTCACTAACATGTAATTTATCTATTTGTCCCAAAAATCGACTAAATGTACAACTTGTACAACTTTTATCACTTGGATATGGTATGAAGACATGTGAACGTATCCTACCACAAATCACCGAATTGTCAGTCACCTAAGTGTCCCAAAAATTCGACTAAATCTATAAGTTTTACCTACAATCTTTTTAAAAAAACCCAAAATATAATTACAATTGGCATTTATCCTCGCTTTGAAGCACCACTTAAAAACACACTTAACTGCACCCGAAACACACTTAATTCCCACCGAAAAGGCACCGTCCAGGTGCGATCGTCGATTGTAGACTGGCCACCCGCGACCTGTCCAATGGCTCCTCGCGCACGTAACAATTGACCAAATTGATAGCGATTGTTCGCGCGCTTGTCGAAGAATTCGCATACAACAATAAATCACACCGGTGTCAAACGGGGCAGGTGATAAGAGATGTGCATACGCGCGTGATTAACCCGCAGCTCTATAAAACAAATCGACGATAAACTCAAGCGTTCGCAGTTATAATAAAAGCGGTCAAGTTTAACTATTTTCCACTATCTGTCCTATGCTTGTTTTTCCTTGCGGTTGGCCTATCTATTTATCGTCAATCTGGCAACGTGCGATAAAAGTGCGTTCATGCCTCTTGTAATCGTCGCAAATGCAAACCACAACGGCGCATATATCTAACAATAACTTGAGTTTATTTTCGTTCGATTGTAGTTATATCATATCATTGTATCATTTTTGAGATAGACACAAAAATGGCACACAACTGATAAACGGATTTGTTAAAAAATGCTGATTTGGGTTGTAAACATGTTTAGTTTGTCGTCGTTACAGTTTAGAATTTTCGTTAAGGGTATTTGAAAAGGTTACTGTGGATTTCAAAGTCTCCTAAATGCTCAATACTAAGTGTCCCTAAATTCACGTAAACTTTAACTAGTCTGAAGATAACAATATAATTAACATCCTTTTGTCGTCACATTTCAAAAAGTCAGTTATATGTCCCAAAATTCCACTAAATGCACAAATTGTGCATATACTCCTCTCAATATATCAGTCTATTTATTACTCTTGCTCGTCAGATTTTTGAAAGTCACGTACTAAATGTCTGTCACTTAAGTCACAGTAATTAGACGACTTTTTGGGACACTTAGGTGAATTACATATTGGTGACTTAAAAATATATGAGGAAACAGGTGTGATAAACAGGTAGAATGGGCATGAGAACGTAAGAATCAGAGTAAAGTCCATTTCGTCGAATACATTTAATTTTTGGGACATTTAGGTGAATTTCTATAAATGTGAGTTGATAATTTAATTAGTATTATTTTTTGGTTCTTGTATTTGGTGTAAGTAAAACTTATACATTTCGTCGAATTTTGAAACACTTCGGTGACTAGTGACTACAAACGAGTAGACTCTTCTCGAAATAACATTGTAATTAACAATACCCAAAAGTCACCAAAATGTCCGTCACTTAACTGTCTCAAAAAAAATCGTCTCAAGGTGCCATCACTTTTCTAAACTCACCTCAAAATAGTAATTTAAAAATCACATTTCCTATCAATAATTTTTAAAGCCTTCAAAATGTCCGTAACGAAAATTTCTCAAAATTCTCCTAAATGTGCCTTATATGAAAAGTATGCAATCTTCATATATTTAGTTAAATACCATTTTAGTAAACCAATTTCTCGTCATTCTTTTTTGCAAAAGTCACCTAATTGTCAGGAACCAGCCGAAAATTCTTCTAAATTTACAATTTCTATTTAGACTCTTCTCAAAATAGAAACAAAGTACTTATCACCCTTTTCTGATCCTATTTTCGATAGTCACCTAAATGTCTCTCACTTTAGTATTTCACTTATGACTGTAATCTTCTTAAAAAAGTACAATTAGGTTCAATACTTTCATCTAACTGTCAATTCACCCAAATGTTCTTCTAAAAAATGCAAAATCTTACCTTAATCGATCGTATCCCATCCTTGACACCAATATACCCTTCAATATTGCGCACGCACGACATGCACGTCATTCCAACGATATTAATCCGACATTCCGCTTCCGGAATTCCACTAACTGGCAGAAGCGGTTCCCTCGCCGTTTCCTCTCCACCCCCATCATCGCCATCGCCGTCCGTATAGTTAATCGACGGCTCATAACCATACGCATCCATCGTATCCCTGAAACACGACACAAACACCAATTTTAAAAAGTCACCCAAGTGTCCTCATCTTATTTTCCTTCTATTCCACACTAAAAATCAAAAAAAAAATACCAATCATCATTCAGCAACGACTCTCTCTCCTCCACATTCTGCCTTCTTCGCAACATCGTTTATAACACAATTAACTACAAGAGTATCCAAAGAAATAGGAACTTTTTTAGAGTGCGAAATCCATGCATCGATGGTGATTGTCGATAATCGACACACGACAACACACTGCCGAACGACGCGCAAAACACATCGCTTCAACGCAGGTGGAACATATATTAGCGATAAGGTGTCCTTCGCTATCTATTGCCACTGCCTGAACAACGCTGAACTGATAATGATTCGCTCAAGTGTACTCAAGGTGTTTCAGGAATGTACAAAACGCGTGTAAATTACAGCAATTATCGTGAAATATGTTAAAGTTTTCCGATATGTTCAACAAAAAAAATCGAAAGTGTTGTTCTCTACGAATGCTAGCAGTAAACTGTGCTACACTTTCGATCCGAAATGTAAGGTCGATAACTTTTTACCGACAAAGTTGACAAAATGTATCTAGACAAACAAATACAATGTATGCAAACTGTTTGAGGCGCATCTCGTGTTTCATGTCAATATGAAACAAGCCACTACAGTCGGTTATAGCTTGTAATTTCTCGGTGTTTATCGCGTGTTTATTCGAGAAACGATGTGACACTTTATAGAGTGTGTAGTGTACACTTTCGATATCGTTGATCGTTGTAATTACTCCCTAATTAATTAGAAAGATTTTTTCATTTGTTTACATTTAAGTTAAGTTTCGTTAATTTTATTAAAAGTTTTATCAAAAATACTTTGGTCACATGCGGCTGAAAATATTTTCTATTCGAAATAAATAAAATACATTACATAAGCAACAATGTAATAAATCAATTTCTAGAACAGTAAAAACAAATCATCCATGCATACTTTATTTCAAACAAATTCCAAAAGCGACACTAAAACCACATAAAAATAACAACAAATCAATTGTTAGGCGAAAACCACGAAGGCGATAGCGCGATTCGCATTAATCGTATGCAATTCCAACTAATTTTAAAAATGTTAGGTACGTGTTGGTTTAACTTCCAAGTATTTGACGATATTTGTTAGTGTTTTATCACGATTTGCGCGACCTGCCAACATAACTCATAACTGAAATTTCACATTTTGACACTTTTAATTCCAAATTTTCCTAACATACCCTATTCAAAAATATAAAATTTATTAGATTTTCTAAGAATACTCTCATTTTTCATCTAATTATTATCAAAAAAGAGTAAATTATTAAAAATCGAAATATTGATTTTGTTCTTGTAATTGCTTTAATATAAACAACTTTTTACGGTTAATTTTTCAAAACTCAAAAAAATGTTACCTAAACAATATTAGTGACAATTTGTAGACAATTGAATGGACAATAAATTGTCACCTAATGTTATTTCCAAACTCAAACCATCAACAAATAAAACTGGAAAAACTGAAAATTATCATAAAACACCTAGTTAAAATCAACAAGTTTTGTTTCTTCAAATTTTTACGTTTAAAATGAATTAATCAACTAAAAACGTATAACATCTTACAGAGAATTGAATAAACTTTAATTTAATACCCATTTATCGTCAAAACACGACTTTTATAAGTAAACAAAGTATCAACAAATCTATGTAAATACCAAAATCATTCTTGTAAAATTTCCTGTACTTTACAACAAAATAAACATAGTAAAACCCTGGACTAAAACAAAGGGGACTTAATCCAACTCAAATTAGCAACAGCAATCCATTGCCTCGAATTTTCCTCAAATAAAGTGCCACACAACAATACAAGCGCCAAAACAAAGCCATACAAAGTTAAATTACCCAGAAATAGATACGCGCGACTTGCGCGCAATTAAAACGTAATTAATTCCATACCAAACATGCTAACCCAATTTCCTAAAGTACTATCTCACTAAGCAACTCATCGTCTGTCCAAAAATTCAACTAAACACCTCACTAACCTGCTAATCAAAAAGAAAAAGGTGGAAAAACTTACAATTTTTTATAAGACATCATCGTAATTCGAGGATAATCCTTATTATCTACAAAAGCACTTGCTTATCAACAAGATTCACTAGGTACACTTAAGTTATACTTAAACTAACAATAAATAAATATTGATAAAACATCGCAACGCGATGCGAACCACCGGAAGGCAACTTTCAGACTAGACTGCTGCTCGAGAAAGGCACACGAATTAACCTAACCTCAAGTGTAAGCACAAGAAATCGAGTTCATTCGCTCTTGTGCCAGAGAGTAGTAAGTATTTGCTCCATTCTCTATAGAATGGCAGCCAACACTAAGCCTCCAGAAACTTTCGTTTTTGCGGTACAATTTACTTCGTTATGCGTACTTTACAACAGCGACATTGAAACTGTAAATCCTTGTTGCGTTTCTCAAACAATTCACGTTTCCAGAAGCAATTTGTGCTTTGTTAATCATTGTCCAAGGTTACGCACGTTCGAAAATACAATTACATTATAAATTGTTGAAATTATTGACAAAGAAAACGAGTTGCATTGATTTTATTTATCAGTTTTAACTTGTTCAGTTTTATTGTTAAATTTTCGTATTTTATAGTTAAGTGTAGGCGGAGAATATGATATCAACTTGTAGACAATTTAATAAACTATAGATGAACATGTTTTTTATCAGTTTATTGATATCAGTAAAGAATAAATCTTGAAAAATGGTATTATTGCTTTTTGTACTGTTATTGAAGAGGGTGTAAACAACTTTTCTTTGTTAAAGTTTCGGTATTTAGAAAAATGTTACCGAGATGAAAGCAACATCACCATGTAGAGAACTTAATAAACCATAGAATGACATGTTTTCTTATCAGTTTTTAGGTAACCGTAAATAATAAATAAGGAAAAATAGAATTATTGTTTTTTGGACGGATGTTGATAAAAATGTAAACAACTTTTCTTGGTTTAATTTTCGGTATTTAGAAAAATGTTACCGAGATAAAAGTTACATCAACATGTAGGAAACTTAATAAACCATAGACTGATATGTTTTCTCATCAGTTCTTCGGTAACCGGAAAGAATAAATAATGAAAAATAAAACTATTGGTTTTTGAACGGGTGTTGATAAAAATGTAAACAACTTTTCTTGGTTAAATTTTCGGCATTTAGAAAACTTCTATAGCGATAGAAGTAACATCAACTTGTAGGAAATTTAATAAGCTATATCCTATCGTAGTGTATTATTTTCACTCGTTTATCATTGAATAAGAAAGCAAGAAAAACTGAAAGAGCACAATTGTCTATGATTTTATTCACAATTTTTCAATGTGACGGTATCAATAACGAAAAAATCATAAAAATTAAATTATTATGTTTCCTAGAATTGTTTTTATTTTTCTGTAAAATATCTGCTAATTCGTTTTTCTTGATCTTCCTTCTTCTTCTTCGTTCACCCGACCTTGACGCTGACCGGACGCAAGCTAGAGGCTTGTCATTCTTCCAGAATTACTTCTGTGTAACTATGAACATGTTAATTCCCTTCGGGTAGATTGATAGCCTCGCCCTAGGTGAAAAAGACGCCTATAACGACAACCACAGAAGTTAATGTGGTTACCAGAGCAAGTAGAGGTGTTCTTGTCACGGCCAGGATTCGAACCTGGAACCCCTGCGTGGTAAGCAGCGCTCTTACCAACTGGGCTACAACGCCCTCTTTTCTCCTGATAATTATATAAATAATTGACCATAAACTGGAGCAAACTTTGTGCAACTTTGCAAGAAAAACATACACATTTTTGAGATTTTAATTGTTTGAAAATTCCTTGTAAATATTATGTTGATTCATGCAAATAAACAAAGCACTAGACAGCTATTGTTACAATTTGTTATTGTGATTGTAACAATTGATAATATTACAAAATGACGTAATATTTTGCAATCGTGTGCATGATTTCGTCTAGTTAACATGTGTCAGGTTGCACGTACGCCATTTTTGTTTATATCAATTATCAGAAAGTATTATCGAATAGTAAGGGATTTGCAATGAAACACGTGCAATGAAAAGAACATGTGGTTAAAATGATCTCAACAAACAAAACGATTTGAAATAAAGACTTGCAGGGCCTTAAGCTTAATGACAATTTACAGAAGAATAGAATAATTAATTTGCAAAACCTTAGACTATGTTTCAGACTATGACTATGGCAAAAAGTTAAGTACTACTAAAAATCGGAAAAAGAAACTTTCGTGTTCGAATATATGCAACCAACAGCCATAAAACGGCAAATATCGAAATAAAACAACTCTTCTAAATTCCAATTTCACTTGTGTATCTCTAAAATATGCAGAAGTAATCAAAAGAACGAAGAAAATTCGAGAAAAACAAACTTGATAGTGTTAGACTCTAGGCAACCAACTTATCAATAAATAAAAATCATCGAAATAAAATCCGAATGACGATAGTCTGAAAAGATATTTACCAAAGAACAATGCATCCATTTTTTGTAGACTCAAACATTATGATGAGCGCGTTAAAATGACTAAATATTAAGAAAAACGCACAAAATCACAAAAACAAACTTTCTATTACTCGACTATAAGCAAGCAACATACCATTAAATAAAATTAATTAAAACAAAAACCAGAATGATTCAAACTTCAAAGATATTTTACTAAATGTACCTATCAACTTTTATAAACTTCATTTTCATGCCTCTATAATGTCAAAACTGATTAAAAATGAAGAAAATCGGAGAAAAACAAACAAGTAACTGCTCGACTACAGGCAATCGAAACAATAGTTAGGATGACAGTAACATACTAATGACCATATCACCCATATGACCTCCCTCCTTATCACGAACTCTGAAAATTACTCATCACACGCTTAACACGAGCTAGTAACAATTAATCATCGTTCAATTACAATTTCCTCGTTCAGAGACAACAGAGTACGCCTCATTGCCTGGAGTATCATGAGTTGAATTACTGATAACGCCTGAAAATCGCACTTTCACTCCTTTAAAACAATCGAAAGCTACGTAGATAAGGAAATAATTAAACTCAGACAAAAACGTCATCAAAATGTAGCGATATTTCAATGTAAAGCCTAGGACAATAAATCAATCACATTAATACCAATAAAGCAAAACCTGTAAAGGCAAAGTTCATACGTAAACTTGTTCCAATTTGCTTAAAAATTAGAAAATTACATAAACTTACCGAATGTGGTCATACCGTTCAACAGGTACTCGAACATCAAGGGAGCTTTGTTTTAGAAGGTCCTGCTCCTCTTCTGTTGGTTTTTCTTCGTTTTTCGCTATGTTCTCTTCATTTTTTGCTGTTTTCTCTTCATTGTTTGTTGTTTCTTCATCATTTTTCAAAGTTTTCCCACCTTGTTGCTTGTCCAACGATAGATTCACCAAAGACCCATCAAATTCCCTCAATTTTGTTTGTAACTTGCTTAATTTAACACATTTTACTGGCTCATGGTTGCTTGAAGGCGTAATTATAACAGCAGATTTATCCTTGTCGACCAGTTCGGCTTCTTCCAAAGATTTACCTAAAAAACAACAAAAATGCATGAATTTATTGTGTAAAACATAGACAAACATAACTTACCCTTTTTGGTAAACTTATAAATCGATCTATTCATTTTAAGTTCGATTTTATAGCCGTTTTATCAGTGAAAATTCATATTAAACTTTGTGAAATATGGCACTTGATTTTAAAGATCTTTTATGAGGAATTTTCTCGTTTTAAATACAGTTGGCATGCATTAAGTTGTAGATACACTTAGAAACTTTTGATTCAGTTGATTTTCCAAGTTTTTCCAAAAAAAATATAGTGTTTTTGTATATTTTTATTCGATTTTGTAGTTTTAGAACTTGCTATGGAATGTTTCACAAATGCACGATTATTTTAGTTGAAATTTAAAGCACTACACGTTTCCCATACATTTTAAACCATATTTTCCGTGTTTGTTATTTTGTTATCACTTGTCACAAATTGTAAAAAGAAATGAAACGAAATGAGAGCAGCAGCTCAACTAACCACAAAAAATAGTTGGATATAGTCAGCTGGCGAATGTCAAATCTGTCAGAAGCTTTAAACCAGCCCAATCTGGCAAAAATGACAGTCCACTAGGAATGTTCTTAGAAGTTTCTCGATTAAAATCTAAACAACTTGATAAAACTTAGCGCAAATTTGCTAAAACATGTATCATTGGGCCTTACAACCTATGAAATACTTAGTGCCTTCTTTATTTATATGAATTAGCAGTTATTAATGATAATGATAAAAATTCTTATAAAAACAGTTGGTATGTTAAAGCTGAAGCGCCCTCTGGAATTTTCAAAAATGACATTTGACAGACTAAAACAAATTTAGTGCTACACGTCACTGTCACTCCCGTTTGTCGATTTTCCGGGAATTTCACTGAATTTTCGCGATTTTCTTCAGGGAAAACACCTCAAGGTTGACTTCAACATGTTTTAGGCCAACAGTACTGTGGTTTGGCGTGTGATTTTAAGTGTTGTGCAGTGTTTCGAGGTTGTGTGGCGCGGGGAACAGCAGATGTTGGGGCGGTGAGTTGTTGTCAGAATGTTTAAGAAACTCAAGGATAAAATCGCTGAGGAGGTGAAGATTTCGCCTCAACGTATGCAGCAGCTACAGCAGTTCACGCAGTCGATGACGGATAAGTTGCAGCAGGGTTTAGAGCAGGGTGCAACGTCGCCGGATGATGGGTTATTTTCTATCAGCGAAGATGGTAACGTTTGTTTAAATTCTAAATTTTCGGAGTTTCTAAGTTAATTTACTTGAAATACGTTTTGCTATGTTGTAGAGTATTCAATTATGTTTCTATAAATGTTAAGTTTACAAAGCTTAGCCCAAAATTGGAGGAGTAATGAGTGAAAACATAAGTTTGAAATTTTTAGGTTTACTTTTGTGTTTTTTTCTTTTCTTTTTTTCATTTTCTGGATTGTTATACTACTGTATAGTATGTAAAAGTACTTCTAGGTTATAGAGAATTCAATTGGCTTCAGTGCTATTGATGCTATATTCATTTGTTTTTCTGCAAAAGTTAAGGTGTTAGAGTAGCAAAGTAAACAACTTTTGTTTTTTCCTTTTTAAACAATTTATATAATGTTTTAGATAATAGGAATGCAGATGGGGGTTTCACCAACGTGCCTCTTCAAGTATCGTCGTCAAATTCAGAGCTACAGCTGCCACACACGACAACATCGCAGAGAATTCGTCGAAATTCGAATTCGTCGATCGCCAGCGACGTTTCATTCCTTCCCAGATATGAATCCTCGGTTAATTCATATCATTTGCAGGTAAAAACTTGATTATGCTCTTTCTTAATCTCCTCTATCCTCTTCCAATTTCATAACTAGCATCCTTGAGGTTATTATCATGTCTTTTTCACTTTTTCCCGTATTTAGTCGGATCTGGATGTCTCTGCCAGCGAGCTGGAGGACAATGTTTCACAGCAGTCCTCACAACTGGGGCATGTCAGCAAGGAGCAAGTGCACATGGCTTTCCAGAAGGCGCAGATGCGATATCATAAATATCGTGGCCGATATACGGACCTTGCAAACCATTACCGCGAGTTAGAGCGTGAAAACGCGAAGATGAAGGTAAGCAACTTTTGTTTTTGTCGATTTTTCCAAGTATGCTTTCAATATATTTAATTTAACATCTTATTTCTGTAGTTTTTGATCAAACTGCAGAAGTTAAAAGCACAAACGTAAGGTGACACTTTGAAAGTAAACTACTTTTTGCTATTTTAGGTCTTAAAACTTGGAAACACTTGATAAAACTAGAATTAAATTGTAGAATATTTACTTTTTTATATTACTGTGGTGCGTAAGAAAAAAATGAGTCACTTTGGTAAATCTCACTTGAAATATTCTGACTCATCTCTTTGAGCACCGTACTTTGTATTTTTTGTTACTACGGTGCGCAAGAAAATTGAGTCAGTTTGGTAAATCTCACTTGAAATATTCGAGATGATCTATTTTGATTGATCTCATTGAGCTTCTTTTTACTTTTTATTTTTTATTTCTACGGTGCGCCAAAAATTGAGTCAGTTTGGTATATCTCACTTGAAATATTCAAGATGATCTTTTCTGACTCATCTCATTGAGCACCGTACTTTTTATTTCTTATTTCTACGGTGCGCAAGAAAATTGAGTCAGTTTGGTAAATCTCACTTGAAATATTCGAGATGATCAATTCTGACTCTTATTGAGCACGTACTTTTAAAATTTTCACTAAATTGTAAGAAATATTAAAGGGTAAAAGGTTTTTCTTGGACTTTACGATTTTAACTGACTTATTTTAGTGAAATATTTGGAAACTAATGAGAAAAGTAAACAAGTTTTTAGCCATTTTAACGCATTTTATCAAGAATTTGTTTCAAATTGTAGGGAATTTAATCTTCTTTAATTTAACATATGACATGCAACGATTTCCTGCAACTAAACTAGTTTTCTTTGACCTTTTGCAGTCTGTGCTTGTCGAAACCCAAGACAAAGCCATTCGTCGCGTGTCCGAGTTGAAGGAGCAATGCTCACTCAGCCAGCGTGCGAAAGCCGACCTCGAGGCAGCGCTGCGCGTCGAAATCGAGGAGAAGGCGATCGTCATCGAGACGCTCAAGCAGAAGGTCGACCTTTTGCAGGGCGGCAATGGTGGTAACCTCGAGATGAATGGCAACAGTGCTGATACATTCTCGACACCGTCGTCGACGCCTTCGACTACGTCCACATCGACGCCGGTAACGAATGGCAATTTTACGGTGACCAACAACAGCGAGGAGCTGAACGAACTACATGAGAAATTGCAGGAGTACAAAGCGAATAGCATTGTGTCGAAGGAGAAGCTGGGTGGACTGCAAAAGGATTTGGACGAGGCGAAGAAGAAACTGGAGGAGTATGCCGACAGGGAGAAGAACAACAATCTGAAGTTTGCCAAGAGCAAGATGGATTTACACACAGAGCTGCAGAATCGAGAGCTGGAGATTGCGAATTTGAAGCAGGATTTGGAGACGGTGAAGATGGATCTGGAGGCTTACGAGAAGGGCGGTGGGTTAAAGGCGCAAAATTCGAATTTGATTGAGAAGTGCGAGAGTTTGAAGTCCAGGAATCGTGAGTTGGAAGCAGGCGTGTTAAAGACGGAGCAGTATAAGATCGAAATTCAAGATTTGAGGACACAAATTAAGGAGATGGATGATCTTCGGTGAGTTTTTATACTTTTTTTGTTGCTAACCATTGTTCTCTTTCCGTTTTAAGTATATTTATTTCTATTTTTCAAGTTTTTTTGAGAGAGCTTTTAAGAGCATTTTTTGTTTAATATGTCTGACTAAATTAGTTTTCAACTCTTTTTTTTGCTTTTAACTAAAGTTATGTTTATACAGATGTCTGCATCAATAGTGTATTTTCTTAGCTTTAATTTGAGCCAATATATATAGAGATAGGACAAAAATAAGGAAAGTTACTGGTAAAAATCTACCAAAAAAATAACGCGATCGAAAATGTAAACTTTTGTTTCGGTTTTTGTGATTTTGACGTTTAAAACTTGGGAAAACTAAATGCAATTGCTATTACTCTGCAGATAATTTATAATTCTATCGTTTGATGTTAAAATTTTTCAAATGTTTCAAAAATTGTAAAAATAATCTTAAATATCTTCAACAGAACCAACTTGAGAGCTTTACAAGAAACTAGCGCCACACATCGACAAGAAGTAGAAGATCTCCAACAAACTCACGCCGATGAAGTTCGGCGTCTTCAAGAGGAGACTAAACACTCTCTGGTCGCCCTCCAGGAGAAGATCAAAACCACACTCGATGCTGAATACAACGAAAAGGAGTCGAAACTAAAAGAGGACTTTAAAGATAAGTTGGACAAGTTGACAAAGGATGGCGACACCGCCAAACAAACGCAAGTCAAACTTCTGCAGGCAGAGGACGCTCTCTCACGCTATCAACTCGTTCACGAGGAGGATAAACAAAGTGTGGAGGTGTTGATCGCGAAAAATCGTGATTTGGAAGCGAATTACCTCGTGTTAATGGAGGAAAATAATGCTAGATTGACGGAGGTGAATCAAGGCAAACAACAGAGGGCGCTACTTGAACAGGAACTCCAGAAGCTGGGCGAATGCTTTAAGCAACTGCAAAATGAACAGGAGGAGAGGAGAGGCGAAGAAGGGGAGTTGTTAAATGAGGTTAGTGCGAAAAACAACGAAATTGAGGCTAAAAACGAAGAGATTCTGTTACTAGTTGAAGAGTTAAGTGGGCTTAAAAAGCTGAATGAAGACCTTCAGAAATCTGTGGGTGAGTTTGAAGAAACTGAAGGATGGCTGAAGGAACGATTGAAGGAGTTATCTGAGCTTAAGAAGACAGGAGAGTCTAGATGGCGCTGTGAGAAGGAGCAGTTGATTAAGCAACTTGAAGACTTGACGTTGAATTACGAGGAGATTTCGAGGAAATTACAAGGGACTGAAGAGAAATTCCTGAGGGAAAGTGCACAGCTTGCTGGGAGTATATCAGAGGTGGAAAAACTACAGAAAACGATAAGTGAACTTACTGATCTTAAGCATGACTATGAGAAAATGGGCGAAAATTTGGAAAATGCTCAACAAAAAGTGAAAATCTTGATGGAAAAAGAAATTGAGTATGCCAAACAGGCAGAATTGATGGAAAATGTAGCGAAAAACTCTGAAAATTTGCAAAAATCGATAGAAAATTATCAAAAAACTGAAGAAATCTTAAGAGATGACTTAAGTAAACTTCAGGAAGAGGTTAGAAGGGTAGAAAACGAGCGAAACTATGGAAAAACTGAAGAAAAACGACTTCAAGGTGATATAAGTAGACTTAACCTTCAATTGAGTGAGCTTAGTGAAGAGTTGGGTAAGGTTAAAAACGAGAATCATACGTTAATGGCGACATCTGGGGATAAGGAGCGGTTAATGGTTGAAAAGCTTCGGGAAAGTGAGGAAAATTGTCGGAAAACCCTAGAAAATCTCAGTGGAGTCGAAAGTGACTTAAGCGAAAGTAGGAAAATGTTGGAAGGTAAAGAAAATCAGTTAATAGAAAGTCAAGAGAGGGAGAAACAAGCTGGGGACGAGCTAAGTCGACTTAGAGTTGCCCTAAGTCAAGTTAAAGATGACTTAAGTATGGTTGAAAATTTAAAAGTTAAAGAGATTGAGGGAAAACTAAAGGAAAGTCAGGGGAATCTTCAAAAAGCTGAAGGAAAACTTAAGTCACTTGACGAGGTACTTAAACAACATTTAAGTGATCTAAGTCTGAAGGAGGCTAAGCTTGAAGAAAGGGAAAATGAGTTGCAGGAGATGATTCAGGAAAAACTAGGATTGGAATGTGAATTAAGTCGGGTGCAAAATGACTTAAATCGAGTTGAAACTGACTTAAGAAGGTCTGGAGAGTTGAAGCGTGAAATTAGTGAAAAACTCAACGAAAAGGAGATGGATCTACGTGAAAATCAAGAGAAACTAGTGAGAAATGAAGAGGAACTAAGAAAAATTGAAGAAAAGCGGAGGGAAATGGGTGAAAACCTGAAGGGAAGTGAAGAAAAGCGAAGGCAAATAGAAGATAAGCTTGGGAAAGTCGAGGAAAAGATGAAGGAAAGTTTAGCGGAGTTGGTAACAACGAAAACTTCTTTGGAAATGAAGGAGGAAGTGGTTCAGCAGATTATGAACGATAAAAAACGGCTTGAAGATAACTTAAGTAGACTTAAACTTAGTTTAAATGACTTAACTACGTCTGAGCGTTTGAAAAATGAGAAAATTCATAAAATGGAGGTTAGTCTTCAGGAAACTCAGGAAAATCTTTTGGATACTCAAGAAGATTTTAAAAATTCGCAAGAAAAATTGGGACAAACTGAGGAACGTTTGGAGGGATTAAAATCGAAGTTGCTAGTCAAGGAAAGCGAATTGGAAAAGGAGCTTCAGGAAAAAACGCATTTAGAAAATGATTTAAGTCAGTTTCGGTTAAGCTTAAGTCAGGTTCAGAATGGCTTAAGTATAGAAATGTCGGAGAAGCTTCAGCAGCTTGAAACGCTGAAGATTGAGTTAAGACAGAAGGGAAGTGACTTAAGTCGGATGGAAAGTGAGTTAAGTCAGAAGAAGAGTGACCTAAGTCGGGTTTTACAAGAAAAGGCACTTTTGGAAGAGGAGTTAAGTGAGGTTAAGCGTAGTTTCAGTCAGGTTCAGGATGGTTTAAGTACAGAAATGTCTGAGAAGCTTCAAAAACTCGAAGAAATGGTGGAAACCACAAGAATTGACTTAAATCAGAAGGGAAGTGACTTAAGTCAGAAAGAAAATGACTTAAGTCGGGTTTTGGAAGAGAAGACGCTTTTGGAAGAAGAGTTAAAGCAAGTTAAGCTTAGTTTGAGTCAATTTAAAGATGGTTTAAGTATGGAAATGACGAAAAAGTTTGGTGAGGCAGAAGAAACGTTAAAAAGGACTCAAATAGACTTAAAACAAAAAGAAACCGATTTAAGACAGAAAGAAATCGACTTAAGGCATCTCCAAAGAGAAAAAATAGGTTTAGAAAATGAGTTAGGTCTTGTTCGAAATGATTTAACTTTGTCGGAAGGATTGCAAGTCGAGATGTCGACGTTGAAGTCACGCAATGATCAACTATCGACCGATAACAAGCGGTTAATGGACGAAAATGATAAGCTGCTTGCCGAGTCGTCCGACATTATGCTGCAGCTGGCTACGAAGATCACGAATACGGACGCAGAGGTCGCTGCGAAGCTGCAGGATGTGACGGGGAAGTATTCGGAGGCGTTGGACGAGGCCAAGGCGGCGAAGGAGGAGCTAGCTCGTTTGCGGGCGGAGTCGTCGACGTTGGGGACCACCCAGGCGCAGTATGAGAGCCAATTGGCGGATTTCGAGCGGCACGTGAGCGAGTTGGAGCAGGAACGCCAGTTTTTGAAGGATGAAATCGACGAGCTGAAGACGCAACCCGTTAATCTGAGCAGTACCGTGGGAGGAGCTAATGTTCAGGAGGTGGAGTCATTGCAGGCGAAATTGGCGCAATACAAGAGTATTGATCAGACGAATCGGAGTTCGATAGAGTTCTACGAGCACGAGCTGGTCAAGCTGCAGAGCAAGAACGAGAAGCTAAATCGGAAGCTGGATGAGACGCTGGTGACGTTGAATCACTGCGCTGACTTGTCGGCATCGACGGAGGTGGAGTATCTCAAAAACGTCCTCTATAATTATATGCTCGGCAAGGAGAGTGTGGTCCTGGCGAGGGTGATTGCCGCAGTGTGCAAGTTTGATCGAACGCAAACGGAGACGGTGTTGAAGCATGAGCAGCATAAACAGACTTTGGTGAGTGTTTTTTTTTCATGGTAACTTAAAGGGGTCTCGGTTTATTTGATAGATCATTTCCTTGGGTTTCGTTTGATTCTAAGTTTGGGATAATTACTAGGAAATTTCGGAAGTATAGGCTTTTTAATGTAAAGTTATTAGGATTATTGGAATAAAACAATTTTTGTTTTTGTGATTTTTCGTGATTTTTCATCTCGTAGGGTTTTTTATTAGTTTTCTTTTGATTTGCAAGATTAGCAAGAAACCAATTAGGAAGTGGTAACCAGAAGGTGCAGGACTAGCTGCAACAAGAATGTCTTACGTCTCTTTTTTTCTCTTAACTCTTACAGTTGGGACAACTTGGAATACTCTAGCATTTCGCCATCACCACCGAGAGGAAGAAGTACGTTTGACACTCCTACACCACAGCATCGACCTGGTAGGCCGACGTTTACAACAACACCAATGGTGTCGACCTGCCACTTGTGCCGAGCACAAGATTTCCAATTATTTATTGATAAACAGCAGTTTAAGTCACTCAGGCAGATAGAAGAGACCGAAAGAGAGAAATGTATTTGTAAATAGGGTTTTATTGTAATTACGCTGTAAGTATATTAATATTAAGAGAAGATAAACAAAATAGACAAGGATGGAACCTGGGAGCAGAAACTTGTCTGGAAAAATGGCTCTTAATGTAATTTAGTGAAAAGATAAAGATACTTCATTTTAACTAATTCCAGGCTTTATTAATTTATGATTGCTTTTTGATTGTTTAAATTTAATGAAAGTTCATTGGATTTTTCGGAAAATGTGCTATTTTACGTTGTTATTTTCATGTTTATATACTTTTAACGTTATATTATTGATGGTGTTTTTCTGTGTTACAAGTAATCACGTTTTGTTTTCAAATTTTCAGGTGTTTACAGGGTGTGTTGCAACTTATTGAAAGCCACTGGTTGGGACTCACTTGATTTCACGTTGTGGTTCTCAAGCAATAAGGGATGTTGTCGAATTCAACTTATATTTAATATCAACTTCAGGTGGCGAGGTAATTCTCGCATATTCACAAATGCTGCGCGTTAATCCGTGAGGTGATTAAGTGAATAGAAACTAACGAGGAGAGTGTGTCAATTGTCCAACACGGAATGGAATGAAATTTTGTGTACGTGTAGTACATATATAGAAATAAATTGTGTCAATGGGTTTTGAGCCGTAAACGGCGTAAAATACCGTCCAGTTGGACAATTGACACACTCTCCTTGTAAATAACGAAAGCGAATATGTTATTACTGCTTACTCGCAGGACGAAAGTTAAGAATCGAATGAATGTGCGAACATAGTCACTACAGTGAAAGAACAAAAGACACAAGTTCTTCATTCAAGGCGGACAGCGCCAACAACAATGAAATAAATTGTGACATTTTGTTTTAGGGATTTTTTCTGGTTTAGGCCACGTTAATTTGGGTGGATATTCACCAGAAATTGTGTATTTTTCCAATTGATATTGATTTATTCAAGTTATAGTTTAAAGGGCTTTAATTTTGCTACAAGTAAACATATTTTTTAGCGATTTTTTCGTTTTTATGCGGGGTGATAACCTAAAAGTACTTTGGCATATCTAAATCTATATAATTTATAGCTTATTTCCTCACAGGAGCAGGTGTTGTAGTTGTCGTCGTTGTTGTTGTTGTTGTTGTAGTTGTTGTGGTAGGCGTAGTTGCTGTGGTAGGTGTAGTTGTCGTTGGAGGCGTCGTGGTTGTAGTCGTAGGTGTCGTAGTTGTAGGCGTGGTTGTACTTGTAGTCGTTGTTGTTGTAGGCGCCTCTGGTGGTGGTGGTGGATAATAGCCGTACCAAGGTCGCCAAAACCATGGTCTACCACCATACGGTGGACCGTAATATTGTGGCGGTGGTGCTTGAGGTGGAGGACCTTGTGGTGGTGGTGGTGGTGGGTACCCACCATAACCCCCGTAGAAACCGCCAATACACGGCGCTGTTGATACGTAATCACTCACGAACCACGTAATTAGAGATACTACGAGGAATAGCCGTAATATTTTCGCCATTTTCTTCTTCTTCAATGCCTCTTCAAACTACTGCTATTCGATTATAAGTGACAATTTCCATTTTTATCCACAATGTTTTGTAGATTTATATAGCAGACTGTCTACTATAGCTAGACAGGTATTTTTACTGTTTATATTACACTTAACAATTGAGACGCTATTTATCCATAAATATTGAATTTGACAATGTTGTCGTAGGTTCTGCAGCGTTGTTTTCGTATTTGCGCAGTGGTAACTTAAGTCAATTTGGTATGAAAGAAGTCTTAACTTCATCTTCTTTAATTTGATAGCATTTTCACGAATTTTTCCTAATAATTGTGAAAGTTATGAACTTTTTTAGCAATTGTTTTGAAATTTACATATTTCCTCATGTAAAATTCAAAACATTTGCTTTTATTTTTCTCTTGGGTACTGTTCTTTAACATTTGTAACTTAAGTCAATGTTATATAAAACCTATCGTCAATTCTTCCTCTTCAATTTGATCCCATATTCAATATTTTTTGTTAATATTTGTGCCCGTTATAAACACAATTAGTAAACATTTTGAAATGTAGATAAAAAACAAACTTAGATATCCTTTCTTTTGTTGTTATTTTTGACTATAAGCAAAACAGTAACTTAAGTCAATTTGGAGATAAAACATTCGGAAATTAGTCCATTTTAATTTATTACAGTTATCACAAAGTTTCACAAATAATTGCAAAAGTAATGACGCAAAAGCACGGCCCTTATTTTTGGTTGAATAAATTTATGAGTAAACAAATTTTGTTTTCCCTAATTTGCGCCTTCAAACTTAAGTCACATGACTGAACGCTATACTATTTTATGTGCAATCTAATCTGCTTTAATTTGACGTCAAATTTATTAATTCCTTGCAAAAATACCATAATTATAAACAAAAATCTTTGCAAAGGCATAAATTACAATTGAGAAATGATTAATCAATCTTTAGGTGGTTCTTTCGACGGTGGATCAGGCCGCCACCACCACCACGGTGTTCCCGAGGGGTAAGTGCGTTTATTCTCCATTAAAATAGGAAAATAGATTGAGTTTGGTCGCAAATAGACCTCAACAAACGCAAATACAAACAAAATGACGAAGATAAACTGAAAGGATTTTCCTGGAATGAGTACTAAAATATTTTTTACGTGAATGTTTGTTATTTACCTTCATAGCGTGTGTTTTCGAAGCTTATTTTTTTCACAATCTTTCCATGAAAGGATTACACAATTGACAATTAGTAAATTGTTAAATAAATGCGAGCCACCGCACAATTGTCGAGCAAATGGCGCAATGCCAGTCGACTGAGCGGTTTCTCGGAAAGTCGGCTTGTGTTTTTCGCAAATAACGAGTTTTTTTTTGATTAAATACTTGGATTCTTTGATTAAATACATAGCAAGTTGTATAAACTTTACGTTTTTCATGCAAATATTGATAGGAATTGGTTTAATTGTCAGTAAAAGTAATTTATTTCAATTATTTTTCAAATTGTTTGAGGTTTTATTGTTGAACATTGCTAAAGTTGGATTTTGTTTTAGTGAGAAATTAGTTTCGATAGTTTGGAGAGAAATATTTGTATTTTCAGGCATTTTTCACAGAAACAGTTGTCAAATCTAGACTTATTGTCGCAAATCAACGTCAGCAGCCCTTTTTTGTGACGCGGTGAACGCGCCGGATCCAATCGTCGGTATTAAACGCGACTTAATTAAAGGGGATGTTTTTGAGTGGCAGCCTTTTTTTGTAGCGCGGTGAACGCGCTGGGTCGACATGCAAACGAACGTCCTGATGAATACAGGGCAACAGCTACCAGCTGTCTATGTTGCACATTAAGGACGTAAAGATGAGAAGAGAAATGGCTCATTCGGCTTTCGGATTACAACTGATTTTACCGCCTACACAACCCTCCTTGCGGTACCACCACTTCCTTACACTATTCTTACATCTAGGTGGTGAGGCTGAACCCGCCCTCACTCCAAGCTTCTCTCGCATTCGGACACACCCTATCACACGCTGGCACTCTCTCTCTCTCTCTCTTTCTCTCTATCCGGGTGTAACCGATTTCGGGCTGTAAATGCGTAAAGCGAGTTTATGAAATTATTTCCCCGCGAGTTGTAAGTTCGCGAAGCTTCACAAGGTTTGATATGCCCAGCAGAGTAAGCAACACAAAGAAATATACACGAAGAATACGGTACAGACGCGTAGGAATAATAGTGTAAAAGAACTTACTCTTGGTAATGCTGGACATGAACTGATTTATTTCACACATTTCAAAGCGCAAGAAACGCCTAAGATGCCAACTTAAGTGGTCATGCCTGTACAATTCCATTATTTTCGTAGAATTTAGTCTAAGTTTTAAATATTTTTGTATTTCTTAACTCAGCATGTTGTAAACTCTGGGTCGTTGGGGAAAATAAAACATGTGCGAATCAAACCCAGCAATTGAGAGTGGAAGGGAAAGAGAGAGAGAGGGAGAGAGAAAAAGTGTCACTGCGGTACTGGCCGTTGTACCTTACGTTTGTTTTTAAGATTTCAATATAAATCAGTCTCAAACTAGAATCCGAAGCGAACACACTACTCTACAAACACAATCTTCAACTTCCTTCGGCTAGTATCGCTCTTGGGGCTCACCAGCAGTTCTGAGTTTTCTCTTGCGTCACCTTCCACGAGAAGTGCAAGATTTTCGGGATTGCAAACTTTTACTCAGACCTATGCAAGGCGCTAGCGTGTCGCGCCAACCACTTCAATCTCTGGGTGTTTTGTGTTTACCGTGTTCGTATATTTCATTCTTAAATGCCCAGAGATTATTGAAGTGTGACGAATAGCTCCTGTTAAGTTAAGTTCTTCCAAATAGTATGTAATATTTGGAAGAATTTAACTCTAGACCAAATAACTTGTCATCATACATAAAAGAATATGGAAAATTACACCCAACACGTCCCGAAACATGATATATTATAAACTTAGTTTATGGCCTTATCAGTGGCTTGGTGATTGAAACTTCCCACAGCCATCGGTTCGCAACACATATATTTTAAGGAACAAACAAGACAAGAATATTTGTAAAAAACCATTGATTTTTTAATAATTTTTAAAATATTGCGGAAATAGTTAACTAAACTCGTTTGTTCGATTCATTTATAAATATCACAGCTAATTTCACCTGAAAACATTTTGTTGAAAACATTCCTTGGGTCTTGGCAGACATTCGAATCAAATTTCTCAATCATTTTCCCCGACATTATCAACTACTGCTCGTGGCGTCTCACCGGAAGCAATATCGCCGTCGCCATCTTCATCGCCATCCGTGGAAATCATCTTGCATGCCTCAAGATAAACTGGCGGTGGCTCTTCTTCAGCATGCTTGTCGCGCATCAGATCCTCGTAACTAGGAGGCGGTGCCGTAGCACGTTCATTTTGCTGCGCGCGTGCAGAGCGATAGCGATCCATGAGGAGCGTATCATGTGAGGATTGTTGGAAACGCGATTGTGGTGGCGGTGGTGGTGGTTGCACTTGGTTGTACTGTCGCAAGAAGTTCAGATAGCTGCCGTGCGGCGAGTCTACTGCGAAGAGATCGCGTGAGCGACGCGCAGCTGCCGTTGTTAGACGCTCGTCGAAAATGTGCTGATGCTGGAGGCGCTGGTTGCGTCGGCGATAGGCGATTTGCTGGACGTGCAGTTCTCGCAGACGCTGCCGCTTGTAGTAGTGCAAACATGCCAGCAGAAAGGCGCCGATTATCGTCAGCATGAACCTGGAGAAGTTAATCTTGATTAATTAATCAATGTTGATTAAAAATCTCTCTTTTCTTTTCTTTTCTTTTCTTCCTTTTGTCTTCATAAAAGTTTGAGACCGACTTAAGTATGCTTATTTTTTGCTCACTTATGCTCACTTTTAAAAGATGTGTCGTTTGTTATGATGGTAACATTTATCCATGCATTTGTCATGCACATTTTTCGTAAAGCTGTGTAAAATCTGTAGCCGTCACAAATTGCTTTCTTCCAGTTGTGTAAATTCTTTCGAGACTACATACCCTGCTGACAAGTCACACCTGCACGAGTTTCTCTCGCTAGCCTTGGTACCTCCCTCAATCCTACTTAAGTCCTAACTAACCAATCACTGCGCACCCTTACTTTTTAGTTACTTTGTAATACTGTTATACTGTTATTACTTGAAGCAGTGTACTTTTCACTACAACACGTTCACTGATTTCCCGTCTCAACGTTGCGTAACACGCATTCCTCAAATCTATAATTGATTAATTAATCAAAATTTATTAAAAATCAGGTCTTACCTTCTTGCTTCTGCCGACTTCATAAAAAGGGCCCGAATTAAGGAGACTTATATTATGGTAATCAGAGGGATTCTATTATATATACTCACCATCCGTACCAAAATTGTGTGATTTTACGATACTCCTTCACACAGCATCCCGTATCACAACAAGACTCGCCGGCCAAACACGAATACGTCCATTTGCGCGCCTCGGTGACGATCGGCGGACATTTGTGCATCTGCAGGATGCTCACCATCTGCATCGCGGGGGTGGCATTGCCGCCATCCTCGTCGGCGCCACCGGTAATGTCGGCCGCCATAATGTCCCACGACTCGTCCATCGGCGGCAGCGGCAGTGCACCCTCGCCCGGCGTGCAATCAAATTCCGGCTCCAAGAAATTGAACACGCTCATTTGGTTGACATTCAAATGTGAGAGGAAAATGTCACAAACCCCGACGATAGGCAAAAAAACATCAAAACGTTTGATTCTAAATGAATTTGCGAGATTATAGAAGAAGCATGTTTTTTATGTATTGCGGAGAAATCGGAAGCCGTTGGGAGGCGTTAGGGTGCTTCCCACATCATTAGATGAAGAATTTCATGTTCTGTCTGGTTCTGGATGAGATAAAACTCCAATTCTAGTCTTCCTCAATTAGTCAGAACAAAATGATTAATATGAAAATCTCGCAAAAATCATTATTTAGAAAAGTTCAACTTAAAAATTCGTCATCTTCTAAAACTATATTCTAGATAAATTTGATATCATTAGATTGAGAATATCATGCCTCTCATAATTAACAAAAACTGGAATTGTTAGTGGACTAACCAGCAAAACTCTAAAAATCACCAATTAGAAAACTTCACCTTGAGAATATGTCATCTTCCAAAATGATATTTTACACAAATTCAGCATCATTGGAAAGGGAATTTTATTTTCTTTCTAACAATTTATTTCAAATCTTCAGAACTTCATGCGAATCCTAGTTAAATCACGTTTAAATACAAAGAAAACAACCTCAACAAACGGAAAATAAACTATCAATATACAATCTATCAATATACACATAGGCAACTCTTTATAAGCCAAGGGAGTTTGAAAAAAGGGTCAACGCTTTTCCAGGGGATGCGTGCGCCGGCCTTTCGGAGCATGTTGGTAATCGATAGTGCGCACAACCCGGCACGCCAGCGGCCTGCTGCAAATTTACAACGTGGACATTCGTAAAGCTGGAAAAACGCAACAGTATCCCCAGAAAAACGTGCAAAACTCTCTGAGATTCACTCGGAAAACTACACAGTCCTGAGCTTATAAATTAACGAATATTGTGAGTGATTTCCCTCGGAAAATCAGCCTGGGCGTTGACACATCGCCGGGGTAAACATCCGACAATAACACCGCAAAGAAAACCCTGTGTTTCCCATGGATTTTCGGGGAAAGTAAACAGGCAAACAATCAACAACGAAAGAAGGCTCATTACTAGACGAGGCAAACATACGAGTGGAAATTCTGGACCAATAACAACGTGGGAAAATGAGTGCCAAGGTCAGTTTCGGTCGTTATTGTTTGTCTATTTTTGTTTTTCGTGAGGTTTTCTGTGGGATAATTTCAGCCAAAGGGATATTTTTAGAAAGTAGAACTTCTAAACTTTCATTTTATAGTATTGTTTGTAAATATTTTATCGAAAATTTCGATGTTTTGTAATTTTCAGATGTATTAAATTTTTGTTCGACTACTTATTTGAATCTTCTTAAAACGTAGCTTCGAAGATAATTAGAGAAAATAATTGGACACTATTAGAAAGTACATTTTTCAAGCTTTCATTTGTCATATTGCTTGTTAGCGCGACTAAAATATTTCTCAACTTAAAAGCTGTTTTTAGAAATTAATTTGCTTTGCGATTTGCTTTTTTTTGTTCCATATAATTGTGAAATCATTTTCAAGGGTTAATGTTCATTAGTTTTAAAAGTATTTGATCGAGTTGCTGTACGTCATTTGAAAGTAAATTTCCCTACTTTCTATGGATATAATCAGATTAATGATAACTGGAAAATTATGTTAAATATTGGCAGGTTTTGTAAGTTTTGCGCTCTTAATTTTCATATTCTTTTAGGGTTTTCTAGATTTAGAAGGTAATAACTCAGTAATTAAAAAAAATTAAACGTGTTATACATCACTAGGAAGAGAATTTATCATACTTTCGATTGGCCTTACTACTTTAATTAAACATTCTGTACCAAAAAAAATCATTTACTTGATATCCTTTTTGAAAAATTCCAATTTAGTCGTTTAGAAAGCTAATTTATTCTAGTTTCTAAAAATATCATTCATTCAGTAATATCTATAAAATTGTTTGACTTGTACAGTTATTTACAAACTATTACCATCTTTTTTACTACTTCTTTTTTTGAGGTTTCAACTTAATACCATAAAATTTCAATTTTCATAGAATATTTTAAAAACTTGTTTGTCATCACAAAAAAGCATAATTTCACCACTTTCATATAATACATCCTTTAATATTCTAGCATCAAAACTAAACAAATTATTGCCAATTTTCCTAAATATAACCACGCTTATGCAAAACAAACAATTATCACATAACTCGTCACTTAATTCGGAAAAAGTCCATTAAATCGATTAAAAAACAACAACGTAGCGAATAGCAGACACAATAATTGCTGTTTTTCGCGTAGTTTCGGGGCCATGTGGACGGGTATTTTTAGATTTTCCTGCGGCGCATGGCATAATTTCCATAATCCGACGCAGTTGGACGCGTGCGTCGGCAAGTTTCATGTCGCTGAATTGCTGTATTTTTTTTTCGGGTTGTGTGTTTGTATATCGGCTTCGGGCAACAGGCAGATGTTCGCCTCCATCTGCCCCGCCAGAGATTAAGGTCGAACGCGTTCGTATGGCACAAATAAATCCACAATTATTCAATTGCTTTATAACATGGGGAGCGTGTGTGACTTTGTGCGTCTTTGAAAAATACATCAACTTTTTTTTATCCTGAAAGTTACTTAAACTATACATTAATTAAGTATACTTAACTTAAGTATACTTAACTCAAGTATACTTACAATTAGCTTAAGTATACTGACTGCTAAACAGAACGTAATTTAAGTAGTTTATAACTTAATGCAAAGTGACTTAGGCTAAGTATGTTTAAGTTGGATTTGAATTGATAAGTGATAACAAGTTAAGTGATTAGGGAGACTTAAGTTAAGTGATTAGTGAAGTTTTGGACAAGATGAATATTTTTGATAAAGCCAAAAAGTGTGTAAGTTTCTTTCATACTTACATGAACATAACTGTATGTATGAGTATTATTATGTGTTTAATGAGCACTAATTGTAAATAACGAACTGATAAGATAATAAACCGCAAAATCGCAAAGCTATAGTTTGGTAGTTTCTGCTTGTCAAATTTATGATTTGTTTTGCTGCTAAAAAAGCTACTATTAATATTTAATTGTTTTTCGTTTTACAGATGACAAGATACAAACATGCAGATTTTGGCGATGATGATTCGGTTGGTTCAGTGCAATTAACAGAAGGTAATTTTTAAAATTAAAAGTGTTTCTTTAATATTAAATAAGTTTTGCTATTGAATAATTATAAACTAAAATATGTTTAAGGAATAAGTTCAAGTGCAACACACATTCGTTACCACACCGGCACAAGCATGTGGAAGCGCCGTTCAATGCTGGAGAAAGCTCTGCTTTTACTAGTCGGAACGTTACTTTTCGTCGTCATGGTCCTCGCCTTCCTCCTCAGCTCCGCCGACCGCCGCCTACAAGACATTCGCCTCGACAACCAGAAAGCTACGTCTTCGTCGCTCACGCCCAAGTCGAATCAGGTACCAACGCAGCCCGCCGGTAAGGTGGAGTCGAACCTCGGCCCACCCTGTCTGAACGCCTCCTGCATTCACATAGCCAGCGACATCCTCGCTTCGATGGACGCGAGCATTAACCCCTGCGACGATTTCTACGACTACGCCTGTAACGGCTGGCTGAAAGCCAACCCGATCCCCGACGGAAAGACAACGTGGTCGACGTTCATGAAGCTCGAACAGCAGAACCAGCTCGTCATCAAGCGCGTACTAGAGCAGCCCATCGAATCGCTCAAATCGAAGGCGGAGCAAAAGGCGAAGCTCTACTACGAATCCTGTTTGGACGTGAACGAAACGGTGGAGGCGTTAGGGGCGACGCCGATGTTGGACCTTCTCCAGGAGCTCGGCGGGTGGAATGTGACGGATAAGAACTACGATCCGGCCAAGTTCGACTTTCAGAAGACGCTGCAGGTGATTCAGAATCGGTATAATATCGATGGGTTGTTCTCGTATAATGTCGGAGAGGATGATCGAAATTCATCAAGGCATGTGCTGCAAGTGGATCAGTCTGGGCTGACGCTGCCTACGCGTGAGCATTATTTGAATGTTACCGAACATAAGAAGGTGTTGGATGCGTACTTGGAGTATATGACCAAAGTGGGTGTGTTGCTCGGTGGTGGGCAGGATACCAGGAGACAGATGCAGGCTGTGATTGAGTTTGAGACGCAATTGGCGAATATTACGATTCCGAATGAATTACGCAGGGATGAGGAGTTGATGTATCATCTTTTTACTATCAGTGAGTTGCAGGAGAAAGCTGGATTTGTAAGTATTTTTAATTTTCTCCTTTAACTGCTCTCTATTTCTTACAATTAGTTACGATATTTACGACTTTTTTTTGTTGTAGTTGCTTAAAGTTGAAAAGTTCCTCTTTCTATTTATACTAATTTTAACGCTTTTCCTTTTTCCCAGATTGATTGGCGTGCATTTTTCGAACACGCCCTTCATCTAGTCAAGAAGAAAGTCAGTAAAAAAGAAAATGTGGTCGTATACGCCCCGGACTACCTAAAAAACCTCACAATTCTTATCAAAAACTACCAGAAAACACCAGAAGGCAATGTGTAAGTATAAAACGAAAAAAATTTCATATTAAACCAAAAAAAACTGAAGAAAACTTATTAAAATGTGTTTTAGGACATTAAATAATTACCTAATCTGGCAAATAGTAAAGAACTTCGTCGGCTGCCTTTCGAAAGCGTTTCGTGACGCGAATAAAGGTTTGCGAAAAGCTCTAATGGGCGCCGAGGGTGGCGAAGAACCACAATGGCGCTATTGCGTCGCAGACACCAACAACGTGTTGGGTTTCGCCGTGGGCGCTATCTTTGTCCGGGAAGTCTTTCAGGGCGATAGCAAAATACACGCCGAGGCAATGATCAACAACGTGCGCACTGCGTTCAAGAAGAACTTTAAAAACTTGGAATGGATGGATAAAGAGACGCGTGAGGCTGCCGATGCGAAAGCCGACGCCATTAGTGATATGATTGGTTATCCGGATTTTATTCAAGATCCGAAACAATTGGACGAGCGGTATAAAACGTTAGATGTACGGCAGGACACGTTCTTTCAGAATAACATCAAACTAATGCAGTATTCGCTCTTTAAGAGTTTGGAGAAGATTAATCAACCTGTGAATAAGACTTCTTGGAGTAAGTTTTTCTTTTTTAGGGTATTTTTTCATTATTAATATTTAGTATTGCTATTTAGTATTGATGTTTATTTTTTAGAATGGACTGAAAAGATTTGTTTGATAATTTTTTAGGTATGTCACCTTCAACTGTAAACGCATATTATACACCAACGAAAAACCAGATGGTGTTTCCTGCTGGTATCCTGCAGAAACCGTTCTATGATCCCAGCTATCCGGCGTCGTTGAATTATGGTGGTATGGGCGTCGTTATGGGACATGAGTTGACGCATGGTTTCGATGATCAGGGTCGAGAGTTTGATAAGGAGGGCAATTTGAATCAATGGTGGAATAATAAGACGATAGAGAAGTTTAAAACACGGACAAAGTGTGTCTCTAATCAGTATAGTAAGTCTTCTCACTTTTCACCTTAACCTCTTGCAATTTGCTTCGAGATTTATTTCAATACTTTGTACATTTTTAATGGGGTGAATTTAAATATGTGTGACGCGAACCAACGTCGGCAGCTCCTTGTGTGACGCGGTGAACGCGCCGGGTCCAATCGTCGGTATTAACCTCGACTTAATTAAAAGGGGACGTTTCTGAGTGGCAGCCCTATGGCGTAGCGCGTTGAACGCGCTGGGTCCACATGCAGACGAACGCCCTGAAGATTACAGACCGACAAGCTATCAGCTGTCTATGTGGTCGCATTAGGGAAGGTGTAGAAAAGGTGTAGCTCATTTGGCTTTCGGATAACAACTGATTTTATTAAGGAAAATTTACACCTTGAAGCCGGTGCGTACCGCCCACACAACGCTCCTTGCGGTACCACTCTAGGTGGTGAGGCTGATCCCACCCTCACCATTGACATTGGCATGCTTGCAGGCACTCCTCCGTCTTTCTGTCTCTCTCTCTCTCTCTCTCTACGGATGCACTCTCTTCGGTACCTCCGTGCACGCGTCCGGACAAGCAGGTCCATTCGCCAAGCATTGGGCATGCTCACACATGGACCATCCGGGCAGGGTGACTAAAGCCAGACTTACTTAGGTAGGGTGCCAGCGTGGCGCGTTTCGTCACTTCAGCCTCTGGGCCGTTTTGTTCATATCGCATATCTTTATTAAGTGCTTAATGGTCCACAGATTATTGAATTGTGACGAATATTACAGAAAAAATGGATAAACTTATCTCAAGACTAAATAAATGGGCGTCATACATAAAAATATGGAAAATTCCACTTGAGACATCCCAAATCATGCAATCTTAAAAACATAGATTATGCCCTTATTAGTAGCTTGGTAATTGAAACTCCCCAGAGCCATCGGTTCGCAACAATGTGGGTGCATCAGATAGGTATTGTGTGTATATTGTGTAGTAAGCGTTTATGGTATTTTTTTTCGATAAAACTACGAACGTTTTTATTGAATTGTGGTCGATTTATTAGCATATAAATCGAACATTGGTTCACGACAATATTCATTAGAAAGTTCAAATAGTTTAAAAGCAATAGTTTAAAATATTTGTGGGCTTTTTGGTCGTGTATCGACGAGTGATATCAATAAGCAAGTATAAATAACAAAAAGTATTTATTGACTAACACCAATCGCGACGAGCAAACGTTCTAATGTACAGCACGATATACGACGTAGATTGAGGGCACACCAAGTTCGCGACTTTCCTCGACAGGGGTTTGAGACTGTCTGCCCTCGCAAAGTTGCGAGCGGCTTAGAAGAGCCGTGTGCGCGGGGTTGAGGTAGAAAACCTATCTCCTCATTGGCTAAGCGCACCAAGGAGAGGTGCAGAAGAGAAGGTCGCTTTTCTACTTTGGCGATTGAAGCGGCATCGGTTTTGACCGTTCTGGGAAAAACCAGCGACGCAGCTGTGGGGCTGAAAACGGTCGGAACCGTTATACCGCTGGATAGGCCGTGGCGCTTACAATCGCCACGGGAGGCGCGAGTCTCTGGACATGTGCAGTGCAATAAAAAGAGGTAGAGAAGTAGAGAGGTAGAGAGCAAAGAAAGTTGAAAATATGTTTGCTCGCCGGTTGAAATATTTGAAATGTACACTAAAATAACATTTACGCATTTACAAGTACGCTACATAATGCTATATAATGATTTTTTTGTTTCAGAGAAATATCAACTAAACGGTAAATTCATAAACGGAAATCAAACACTAGGCGAAAATATCGCCGATAATGGCGGTCTGAAAGCCGCCTATCATGCATACATCGAGTTCATGAAGGACAAACCGACGCCGCAACCACTTCCCGGTTTGGCCCTCAACGATCGCCAGCTGTTTTTCGTCGCGTTCGCGCAGGTATGGTGTTCGGCGATCTCGAAGGAGGCGACGGCGCTGCAGATCGAGAAGGACTCGCACTCGCCGGCCAAGTATCGCGTCATCGGCTCGCTGAGCAATCTGCGCGAGTTTGGCGAGGCGTTCCGCTGCGACGCCGGCAGACGGATGGATCCGCAGGCGAAGTGCGAGGTGTGGTAGAAGGCGGTTGGGGGCAGGCATCGGACGCAGGTCGTCGGCGGCGCCGAAATCGTACTGGACTAGTAGCGCGCGCAGTAGGATAGACACACACACATTACAGATACACCTATACATATATTGCATATCAATCTGCAACATCCGAGGTCTAAAGATATAGATACGACCCCAGAATAGATAGTGAAACAAGATTGCTGAAGGTAGGAATTGTTTGTTTGGCGTAAAAATTTTACATGCGATGGTAAAAGATATGGCGGGTCAAACATGTGGCGTCAAACATTTTAATAGAACGATTAACGAACAAAAATAATAGGAAATCTCTGATGGATAATAAATTACATAACAAAATTAAACAGAGGAAAATGGGAAAACAGTGGGTGACGCTAAAAAAAGATGAGATATAGCGGGCAAGTAATTTTATTTCAGATGCGAAGGTAAAAACGACAGAAAGGAACATCAACCTTCCTGAATCACCAATTAACGAACAGAAAACAATAACAACAACAAAAAATTGTGACAAATCAATAAATAGATACATCTGATAGCATAAATAAATTACGTCACCAAATAGAGCAGACATAATAATGATGGGTACGTGAAAATAGGCGGGAAAATTAAGCATATGGCGAGCAAGTGAAAAAGGCGGGAATATGAGAATGAAATATGGGATTATGAAAGTTTAATGGTCTCAACGAAAGACGAAATGTTGTAAAACGTCATGAAATCAACATAAATCATGAATAATGGGAAAAACGTTAAATATTATGAACACTATTACATAAAAATCACTTTCTTTTAAAACTAGAATGTACTAAAAGATAAACAAACCAAAGTAACAAAAACTACAACTAAAGACGAGTCTACTTCTACTTTAAAAGGGAAAAGACGTGAAATTTACGTGATCTATAAACTAAAAAAATGATACAAACAAATAATATGATATGACGATAAAAACAGTTAACGATAATGCGCGCACTTTTAACTTCCATTTAAGAATAATGAAATAAAAGCGGGAAATTATAAAAAGGCGGGAAAATAAAATTGGCGGATAAGTGAAAAAGGCGGGAAAATGAAATTGGCGGGAAAGAGAAAAAGGCGGGAAAATGAAATTGGCGGGAAAATGAAGAGGTGGGAAAGTGAAAAAGGCGGGAGAGTGAAAAGGCGGGAAAATAAAAACTGCGGGAAAGTGAAAAAAGCGGGAAAATGAAAAGAGGCGGGAAAGTGAAAAAGCGGGAAAATGAAAAGAGGCGGGAAAGTGAAAAAGGCGAGAAAATGAAATTGGCGGGAAAATGAAAAGAGGCGAGAAAGTGAAAAAGGCGGGAGAATGAAATTGGCGGGAAAGTGATAAAGGCGGAAAATGAAAAGTGGCGGGAAAGTGAAAAAGGCGGGGAAATGAAAAGGGGCGGGAAAGTGAAAAAAAAGCGGGGAAATGAAAATGGCGGGAAATGGAAATAAACAAAGACGGGAAAATGAAAAAAAAGATGAGAAAATTATAAAAAAAAGTGGGAAAGTGGAAACAAAATAATCTCAACGAACAAATGTCCCAAAATGCCTTTACTTTCGCCATACAATCAGTATAAAACCCACAATATAATGTCAAAAACCTTAAATCTCATAAATATTACATTTTATGAGATTTAAACATCAGTCTCATTTAAAACTAGTCATAGTACCAGAGAAATAAACAAAGCAAAAATAAACAAATAACATGATAACTAAATAAACTAAATGAGAAAGAAATTAGAAGATAACAACGACGACCAACAACCAAAGAACATTATTGATTTGTGTCGTCGCAAACACTGTACTTAAGCCTCTATATGCTAAGCTGTGATTTGTTTCTGCTTATGTCTCTGCTCTGCCCCCTTCCTCTTCATCGCGCTTTAACATTACTAAGGCGTCATAATTATTAAAATTAAATCGAAGACCAGAAAATAATTGCCGATTAATTGCTTCCAAGAATCGGCACGTTTCTGTTTATTACATTAATTGAATTTAGTAAACGATAGTATTGGATAAAAATGAAATAATATTTAAAATGAATTGGAAATTCATATCAAATCAGAATGAGGCGACGAACAAGGAGTGGAAAAGGAAAAGAAATAGAAAACCAAAAAGAGGAAGGAGAAAAAGAAGAAAAGTTGAAAAGAACCTAAATAGTATTAAATATTAAATCATGAATATGTAATTTGTAATTATGTTGTGTTGTCTAAAGTTAACGTATCTGTCTAAAGGCAACTTATCCCAAAGGTACCAATTATTATATTGTAAATGCTTTGAATTGATTTGTGAAATTGATTCGTCGAGTATTCTCTATTTTTTACTGTGATATAGTTGAAAAACCATGTGTACTAGTGAAATGAACAAAGCACACTCACACGAAATGAAAACAACAAAGAATTTACTTTGAATTTCATGTAATTATTCGATAGATTGGAAAGTGTATAGGGATTGAATGAGGTGACGTTATAAATGATGGTGACATTTGTATGATGATGTTGATTAGATTTGGATTATAAAGATGTGAAATTGAAGTCATTTGAAGGTAAAGAAATGTTTACAATTGCATTGAGATTTTTCAGTTGACATTTGTACATTTTTCGTGCTGATTGTTAGTGAGATGTTGTGAAATAAACAACAAGTAAATAAAAGGAGTGTGCATTTATCGGAAATCCCATTAAGGGATTAATAAGAGATATTTGAGAGAAAATATTTACAAAAAATTACTTGTTTCGATGACCAACAGATGTAGCTGATATACATAATTGTTGCGCAGATTTGTAACTCATATAGGCAGCCACGAATACATTTGGAGGGAAAGGTGAGCGAGATGCCCAGCCGTACGAGATGGAACACCGTTGACATTTTCCGGTGTCCCCTAATTCAAACGCCAAGAGCATGCTGGGATAAACACGATGACCTGTTGTAACACTATGAGCGAGGAAACGCGAGGTGTCGCGTGGTGGGTGGGACATTCTGTGTCAGACCGCGGCGCGACACGGTTAATCTCTAATTCGGCAGATGAATTGTGCTCTGTCTTTGTGTAATTAAGCACGGGGGTATTTGGTCGGGAAGATTGGCAATTCCCTCGATGATAGTACCGCGAAGTTATTTGTTCGGCTAGTTTCGAATAAAGCCATCTTGTGGTTAAGACTTGTATTCTCATTGTGCCATCGTAACATCTTATCTCTGACCTAGCGAGTTGTGCGGCGTTTTACATGATTTATCAACAAATTAAAATTATGCGTGTAACATAATAGAACTTGTTAATTATCTGTGTGCGCCTGCTGGGTCTGCTCATTAACTTTTTGACATTTATATGCAACCAACATTACAAAAACAAGCTGCCAAATCTGCCAACGCACTTGTCAATTTCATATGGGATTTTGACAGTATTCTAACCCAACTTATTTGGTCTAGTACAACAGATGTTTCCCAATTTTCACTAACTTTGAACCAACCAACCCAGCCCCTAAAAATGGTAGACGAAGGCACACGTAAAACCCTCAGCAGTATACCGCTCCTGCAAACGAAGGCAGGCCCTCGCGAGAAAGAACTCTGGGTGAAACGACTCAAAGAAGAGTATCAATCTTTAATTAAGGTATACATAATCTATACATTTATCTACCAACAGCCTTTGTTTTACTTCTTTTCATATTTTTATCCAAACAATTTTCCATAATTTCAGTATGTGCAAAACAACAAGACAGCCGATAACGACTGGTTTCGGCTAGAATCGAACAAGGAGGGCACGAAATGGTTTGGCAAGTGTTGGTACATCCACGATCTGCTCAAGTACGAGTTTGATGTTGAATTTGACGTAAGTTATTTCGTTTCGTTGACAATTTTTTACTTAATTACTACTCGAGTAAGTTGTATTAAAATTGTTCAAATTGTCATAGATTCCTATAACTTATCCTATGACCGCACCGGAGATTGCCCTGCCTGAATTAGATGGGAAAACAGCGAAAATGTATCGTGGCGGAAAAATCTGCCTGAGTGATCATTTCAAACCACTCTGGGCAAGAAACGTGCCGAAATTTGGTATTAGTCATGCTATGGCGCTTGGGGTAAGTTTATTAGAAATTAGTTTCTGCAAAGGGAAAACAATTTAGAATTGCATTTTCTAAGATTTATATTTTCCATATAATAGTAAGGTTTTTAAATTATTTTTAACTTTTTAATGACATTTTCGGTAATTTTTGTTTGTTCGTCGAGATCAGAAAAAAACGTTATTATGTTTGTTTATAAGGTTTAAAATTATAGTTGTACTTTTCTATTTCCGTATTTTACGTTTCTATCATTTTAGTTACAATTAGAGTTTGCAGTTAAAAGTAGCAGACATTTTGGAGAAAAAGGAGAAACAATATTTGCTTTTCTTTCAGCTTGGTCCATGGCTGGCTGTGGAGATTCCCGATCTGATAGCAAAAGGCGTCGTTTCCTATAAGGAAAAACACGAGGGCACTTCGTAAAACAGTTGTTGACTTCCTTTGGCAACTCCTTTGCTTTTGATTCATTCGTTTGTCCTGTTTAAATCGGTTTTACCTGTGTGTATTAAAATCTTCCAGGTCTACTTTTATATTTTGCAAACAATTTGTTTATATAAAAAGAGAAATATTTATATTATAATACATTTAACTTGTTCTCAAACCTTTTTTAGAAGTAGTACTACTTGTGTTCGTACAATAGAAAGAGTGAGTGGCAAGGGCTAAATTGTGAGAATTGTGACTGACAAAGGGAGGGCCTGGTCGTGTCCTCTCCGATTTTAATGTGATTTGATAGACGTGTAGAAACAAAGGCCTAAAAACAAAGTCTGTTAAAGCGAAACGATGCACTATCCTTTAAACGGCGTTTGAAAATTTAAATTCAAGTGTATATTCCTTATCAGTGCCTGTTTAAAAAACAGTTAGAGTAGCGCGGTTAGTAGAGTCCCTGCTCGCGAAGCGGATAATTGTTAATTAAAATCATCTACTTTAATCAAAAAATAATTAATAATAAATAAAAAAAGTTCGGCAGAGAAGCCTCGAGCCGCGGACCGCCGGCTTCGCAAGCAGAGACTCTGGAAACTGCCCCACATCACCTACATGTTGGCGGGTCACCGATAAGGAATACTCAGTTCAATGTATAGTTTCTAACGTCTTTTAAAGGATACTGCATGGTTAGTGCGTCGTCTCGCTTTAACAGGCTTTGTTTTTAGGCCTATTCTACACGTCAAACAAATCTCATTAAAATCGGAGAGGACACGATTTGGTCCTCCCCTTCTGAGAGAGAAAGTGAAACAGGGCAAAGGTTACTTCTGATAACATGTGTTCAGTTTATGTTTATACATCGTTACAGAGGTTATAATGAAGGTTTGTATATTTTGATATACAACTAACGATGTGCTTTCAACATAAAATTTTCAATTTTTTTGATATTTCCGACGTTTTATTATGAAATTTTATAATGTTTGTTGATAATTTAAGAAATTCTCTTTTGTATCCAATTGTTTTTAGTAAAATTTGATTCGATTTTTGTCTGAAAGGCTTAAAACGTTAATCGCGTAAATCAAATAAACGACTGTGCTGAGTAACCCGAACCAAATTGATTGTTTTTGGAATATAAAACCAACAAAAGAAGCGACGACCGTGACAGGACTCGAACCTGCAATCTTCGGATCCGAAGTCCGACGCCTTATCCATTAGGCCACACGGTCTATCGTCCCTGGGCTTCTGGTAATGCACTTGAATCGTTAGAAAACAACCAACCCTTCAATCAACGCCCCAGTTTTAAACTTGAAATCCCAAAATTTAGATGTCGCAGCTCAAGCTCCACATCTGAATAAGTTACGATGGAAAGGTCAACTAAATATAAAATAGATGTCGTTGCAAAACTCACCCCCAAAAGTCAGCCGCCCCTAGTTAGCCACTGACTGTTAGTCCTGTCAGTCGCCTTCAGACACTCGTCGACGTCGAAGATGGCATCCCTAAGCACCGCGAAGGCAATAACAACACGCCTTTCCACTTCTAAACAATAATTAATTACAAATGCATGATTAGTCAAAAACATTGTTAAAATCTATACAGTTCATCACAGGAAAAGCTAAAATCATGTAATAGAAAGTGAAGTATGTGATTCTTATTGAATTTAATGATATTATGTCTGGTAAGTAAAATAACTATTAATATTTTACAATTTAAGGGAAGATAATATCGCGTGTTTAAAAGGTATACCCTCATTTGTCTCCCTTTTACACCGATTGCGCTCCGTTACAAACCAAAGGTAGACAAACGAAGGGTGCACTAATCATAGGTTTGTGTCTCTGAGTATTTTTTCACTCTTTTGTGTGATTTCCAATGCTGTTGGAAACCGTGCAATACAAACAAAACCGGAAATGTCGCATTTTAAGGGTGGAAAAAGTCGAGGAAACCTATAGATACTTTTGGCAGCCTGCGATGAACTTAAATGTCATCTCGCTGGTATTGCAACCGTTTGCAAAAAAAAACATCCCTAGCGATATTGGAAGTTTTTGGGGTTGACGTAGGACGGCGGGGGCGGCTGGAATTGAAAGTGTGTCTGTGTGTCGCGTATCGATCCGGCCACTGGCCGCCATTTGCCTCTAACCACCCTCAACCTTATTAACAACCGCCGAGAATAAACGTAATCTTTTGCTTTCTTACTCCTATTCTTGCTTAAAACTTTTAGAATGCTATAACAAACGGTTTTAAAACATTTTAGGTGATTTAAACACCATGCAGAAGCACGACTTCGTTGATTCCAAGTGGAAGTCATGGCAAATTGGGGAAGCTAGAAATTAAATATATTTGAGATATCCTTCGCCCGTCTGTGATAAGGATGCGGACGCTTTTTCAAGCCATGCTCAACGCAAACGTCACGCGATAATCAACAATAAGCGATTCGCACTCGCATACAGAAACTATATCAAACTTAAAGAGTGATAACACGTTACGCCTAGTTTTAATTGTAGTTTTAATTAGGTTAAATTAACTCACCCCGTAAAGTTGTAAGGGCGGAAACATGGAAAAGCTGGATGGTTCCAAGCTTTATTGGAGTCAGTTGAAGGCAACTTTGGTGAAGAATATTCTTCTTAAGAAGCGAGAACGACGAAGAACTATTGCTGTAAGTTATGTTTTAATAACTTGGTAAATTTCATTACTTTTTTTAATTACTCGTTTTTTATTAGTTTAAGGCTAAAGGCTTTAAGTTTAAATACTTTCGTTTAAGGAATTTTGTAAAAGAAGGAGTTTGAAAACAAAACTTGGGGATATTAAGCTAGAGATTATCACTGAAACAACGCTTATTTGATTTGAAATACATTTCTTTACGGTGTCTTCAATTAGGGCTTAAAGGGTGGCAATATTTTTAGTCATTTCTAGCGTTTTTAGTCCGAAAATGGAACTCAAACAAAATTTGGTTGTTCATAACATGTAAGGAATTTTATTTTGTTTTTATTTATTCAGTGAACATTTGTACTGTTATTATTTAGTCTAATTGTAAAATTCAAAATAAGTAATTCAATGAATAATATTAGAAATCAATTTAATTCTATTTTCAGGAAGTCCTTTTACCCCTATATTCCCTCGGCGTGCTAATTCTAATCAAGCTATGCCTCCCAAACCCAAATTTCCCACCCGTCGAGACACCTACCCAACGACATGCATCCCTTTTCAACGACTTCCGCCTCTGGATGAACCACACCATCGCCGTGGTGCCCAACACCAGCGAGGTGCTGCACTTCCTAGAGCAGGTCGACGTCGTTTGGGCCAGTTACCAGCATCATAATCCGCACAGTCGCCCTGTGAACCATCAACACACACGGAATTTTAAACATAATCATAATACCGTCAAACGGTCGCGGAATCTACTAACAATAAGTGTTAATAATGCTACAAATACTGATGATGGAGTTCGAAATGGAGGCAAGGGTAAGTTGATCAATTGGATGGGTTACGAATCAAAGGAGAGTATGCTAAAGGCCTACTGGAAACAACCATCACAGTTACCCATCGCGGTGATTTTCGATGAATTCGATGGACCTATTAATGGCCCTTTGAAGTATGAAATTAGGACGAATCCCAGTCTTGCTGAGACACCTTCGACTACAACTTTGTACAGTTCCCCGGCGAACTGTAGGTATTCTAGGACGGTGACGGATATCAACCAACAGTTCTCCGAGTTGTTCCCGATGGAAATTGGAGATACTTGTCCTGTAAATCAGTACTACTACTCCGGGTTTGTTGCTCTACAGTCTTTATTGGACTATACCAAGATTGGTCTCGATACTGGCACACCGAATATCACGATTCCTAATATTCAGTTGCTGATGTTCCCAAAGGAAGCCTATACGTCGAGATGGATCTTTGCGTTTCGAACCATCATCCCGTTATATATGGTCATGTCTGTCTCACAGTTCATCACCTATCTTCTGATGCTCATCGTGGGAGAAAAAGAACGGAAAATCAAGGAAGGTATGAAGATTATGGGCCTTAAAGACTCGGTCTTTTGGCTCTCTTGGTTTATCATCTATGCAGTCTTTGTCCTATGGTTGTCTGCCACATGCTGTCTACTCATCTACCTTCTGAATGTCTTTCAGCACACCAACATGTTTCTGATCTTCATCTTGACCTTCCTTTATGCACTCACGGTCGTGATGTTTGGGTTTATGATTACCCCATTTTTTGACAAATCAAGGACTGCTGGCATTCTTGGGAACTTTGCTGTGAACATCATGAGCATCTTCTACTTTCTTCAGATCTTCTTGAGCGACTCCAGTTCGGTGGCCTTCTGGTTAATTTCACTGGTAAGCAGTTCTGGATATGCTCTGGCTATGGACAAAGCCTTGGTGTTGGACCTGCAAGGTGAAGGAATCACATTCGGAAATATTTGGGACTCGAAAAGTGGGATGCCCTTTGCTGGAAGTATGATTATGATGGGAGTGGATATTTGCCTGTATGGAGCGTTGGCTTACTATTTCGACAATGTGATTCCCAGCGAGCATGGAATAAAAAGATCACCGATATTTTGCTTCAAGCCTTCATATTGGTGTCCCGGAAGGAATCCTGGGACGTTAGGAGTTCCTAAAAGTCCGAAGAAAGGCTCCCTCAGAGAAGATACGAAGCTGATCAATGGAAATTCTATGGTGAGTGTGAATAATGGCTCGGTAAATGGCACCGGAAATGGGAATCCTCCTGAATTCGATACTGGAAGTGCCGGTGAGACTAACGAAGACGTGGAGCCTGTGGCAAGGGAGATGAAGGGTAGGGAAGCTATACGGATAGTGGACTTGTGTAAATCTTTCAAGAAAGGGAAGCAGAAGGCCGTTAACGGAATAGATTTGACCATTTACGAAGGGCAGATTACAGCAATCCTGGGTCATAATGGTGCTGGAAAAACAACACTCTTTAATATGTTGACTGGGCTCACTAAGCCTACTTCCGGGACTGCATACATCTTTGGCTATGATATTAGAGATCCGAATGACATGGATCGCGTTAGGGCAATCACTGGTGTCTGCCCACAGCATGATATCCTTTTTGATTGCCTCACAGCCCGAGAACATCTGCATTTCTTTGCGGCGGTTAAGGGTATTCACCCTGATACCAGAGAACAGGAGGTTTGTAAAACTCTGAAGGATGTGGATCTAACGCGAAGTGCAGATGTGCCATCGAGGTATCTCTCCGGGGGACAGAAGAGGAAGCTCTCTATAGGTATTGCCGTGATTGGGGATCCGAAAATTATTATCTTAGACGAACCTACCGCAGGAGTAGACCCTTATTCAAGAAGACACATGTGGTCTGTACTTCAGAATAGAAGACATGGAAAGGTTATACTACTAACAACACATTTTATGGATGAAGCAGATATTCTGGCGGATCGTAAGGCAGTGGTATCCAAAGGAAAAGTGCGTTGTTGTGGAAGTTCCCTGTTTTTGAAAAATAAGTTCGGGATAGGCTACCATCTCACATTGGTACTTGAAGGCACCTGCAGGGAGCATGCCATTACAAGATTGGTCACTTCCCATGTTCCTAAGGCAGAGAAGGCTAGGAGACACGGTAGGGAACTATCGTTTATCCTTCCTCATAATGCTGTTGACCATTTTGCGACATTGTTCTCCGCGATCGAGGCTGAAATATCATCTAGGACTTCACGTCTAGGTATCAGTTGTTATGGAGTTTCTATGACGACTTTAGAGGAGGTTTTTCTTCACCTAGAACGCGACGCTGAGGAAACTATAGAAGACGAAGGTCTGGAATCCTCCATTGAGAACGTAGATAACCTCTCTAAGAAGATGGTACGTAATCGGGCTCTTTCCAGGTCTCTAAGCCTTCAAAGCAAGAGCACTAGCTATCATTCTCTGCAAAATGAACCTTTGCAAGGTGGCGATAAAGAAGATGACCTTCTGAATACAACAGGAGAACAAGAAGATAAACGTCGGCTTACTCCCAGTGGAGACTGCAACGGCCTAGACTCTATCCTCGAGGATAAAACACCCCCGACTCCAGGATTCAGCAATGCCTTTCTACACATGAAGTGCAACCCGAATTCGTTCGACATCTTCTTCGCGCTGATTAAACTACGATGCTTGAGACTCTTTAGGGATATACAGAAACTCTATCTGATGGTCTTCCTACCTTTAGGCTTAGCCGCCTTATCCCTCTATGGAAATAGCATACAAACATCGATGGAACCTAAGCAGAAGTCTTCAATCATGTTGGATACAACCCTCTACGACAACAAGAGTACTTTGGTGGTACATAACCAGACTCAGGTTGATTTAAACCCGTTTTTGGACCAGTTTGAGATAATGGGCGTTTCTAGACTTGAAGACTACAACGGGAACTACTCGACTTTATTGGAGTTGAAACCAAATATGGGTGCCATTAATGTGAGGAGTTTCCCCATAGGAAGTGATACAACGATGGCTTTCACCTTGATATATAATGACACGTACACCCATAGCCTACCAGTTTTGATCAATCTGATCAACAATGCGGTTTATCGATGGTTGAGTGATGATCGTCTTACTAGAGGAACATGGTCCCCGATAGAAACGTCAGTCAGACAACTTCCGCAGACGCGACAACCGGAAGGTTTCAACTTGGGAGTGGTCACTACGGCTTTGTTTGTCGGAATGATCTTCGTTTTAGTCCCTGGGAATCTTGCGATTGATATGGTGTACGATAGAGAGATCCGTGCGAAGAATCAGCTAAGAGTTAACGGCCTCGGATTCGGACTGTACTTTTTTAGTTACTTCCTGGTGTTATCAACTTTGGTCCTCTTGATTATGGCAGCTTTGTTGGGAATAGTGGTACTAGTCGATATTCCAGCACTGAGGGAGGCTCCTGCCTTGATTGTCCTCTGTGGCCTTGTGATTATCTATTGCCCAGCGAGTATTCTATACAATACCTGCTTGAGCTACATGTTCGATCGGATGGATTCGGCCCAGGCATTGCTACCGCATATCGGAACAAGCATCGGAGCTGTACCATTCTTCTTGGTGGTCTTTCTAGACATGATGCGGATCGGTGGCAAAGCTCCGTTTGTCCTCCACGTGGTGTTATCGATTTTAAACCCGATGTATGTACCTTACGCGATAATCTACTACGTGCAGAGGGTGTATCTCATGTGTACGATCAACAGCGCGTGTGTGGTGCTCACCCTGAAGGACTACATGACTGATGAGATTATTGTGATGATTGTCGGGACTTGTCTTAACATTCCAATTCTGTCTGGTTTGTTGATTCTGTTGGACACACTCTGCTCCAGTGGGAATGTCGAAGAAGCTCTGAAGATGTTCCGTCTGAAAAGTTCAGCCTCGGATCAGGGTGAAGATCAAATGGATCTTGGGGAGCACGAAGATATGGATGTTAAATGTGAACGGCAGAAGGTTGCATCTATGCTGAAGGACACCACGCAGCAGACTCCGCCTGTTGTAATGGTGCAGAATCTTCATAAGGAGTATAATGGGAAGACATTCTGGTCTAGAGTGAGTTGTGAGCAAGAGGCGATGCGACCTACGAAGGTTGCTATTAAGTCACTCTCGATTGCTGTTGACGCGGGGGAGGTTTTCGGGCTATTGGGACATAATGGTGCGGGGAAGACTACAACCATGAGGATTATCACCGCCGAAGAGGCGCCCACACGTGGAAGGGTTCAGATTGGAGGGCATAGTATTACTTCAAACTTGTCGGATGCCTTCAAAGTTATGGGATACTGTCCTCAACATGATGCTCTATGGAAAAATATCACCGTGAGGGAGCATTTGGAGTGCTACGCAAAAATTCGAGGAGTGCCTAGAAAGCAGGTGAAGAAAGTCATCGAGAGTTACCTTAATGGGCTACAGATTAAAGAACATGCTGATAAACATGCAGGGCAGTGCTCTGGGGGGACAAGGAGGAAGTTGTCATTTGCCCTTGCTAGTATTGGGAATCCTAAGGTTGTCTTAATGGATGAACCTTCAACTGGAATGGATCCTAGGAGTAAAAGGTTCCTGTGGGATACTATACTAGCTAGTTTTCAGGTAAGTAGACTTTTAAGACCTCTTAAACCTCTTAGGCAACTTAGTTAACTTAACTAGCATCCAATTGGTTCCAGGGATCTCGTGGAGCTATCCTTACAACTCATTCGATGGAAGAAGCAGATGCACTCTGCTCCCGGGTAGGGATAATGGTCCAAGGAGAACTTCGCTGCTTGGGATCCACCCAACACTTGAAGAACCTCTACGGAGCAGGTTACACCCTCGAAGTGAAACATCATGGGGGTGATCGCACACCACGGGAAAACCCAACCTCCTTGAATGACTCCGAGGAAGAAGAAGAAGAGTCCCTAACATCAAACCTCGGCCATGAGGACCTGAGGCGTTTCGTCGACGAACTCTTCCCCGATGCGAAGCTGGTGGAGAGTTTCGCTGATCGGTTCGTCTTCAGTGTACCCCAACGCAGCGTACCGTCTCTAGCGAACTGTTTTTCGCGTTTAGAACGCGCCAAGGTCGAGCTCGACATTGTCGAGTACAGCTTTAGTCAGACTACCCTCGAGCAGGTGTTCCTCAAGTTCCTCAGCGAGGAGGAACATGCGCAAATTGCGCCCGCACAGCCACCCTCGGGCGCATCGGACGCGTAACCGCTTGCGTAAGTAGCGTTATCGTCATTGCTTATCAACATTATGTTTGGTACTTCTATTTATATCAGATGAAACGCATATTAGACTATTGTACATATATTTAATGAATATGAAATGAAAAGACGCTATATATATTAAGATACATAAAAAACGAATGGATAATAATTAGAATTGTAATAGATGATAGGCTGATAAGAAGCTGGATTGCTGGATTGACCGCTCGCCGAATGCGCAATGGCAAACTTTTTGCAGACTTTTTGAATGATGTTTGACGAGAATGATACGACGCGAAGAGTCAATAATTAATTAAGGCCGAATTGAATTGATTTTTCAATGTTTCAAGTGCATAACATACTTTTTGCTATTTGTAATAAAGCATTGGGCAATTTACGCAGTTTTGCAAATTTTGACAAAAGAATATTAACAAAAATCAAGAAGGTAAGTGACTCTTTACATTAGTAAATAACTATTTAAAACTTGTTTCCTGTGGAACTATTGCTTGACATACATCCAATTAAATTATTTTAATGCAAATAGATGAATTTGTACTCAATTTATGATGAAATTTCAAAAATTTGGAATTAATTTCATTAAAACGGATTGCGCCGTTGGAAAAACGATTTAATATTTGGGCAAGTCTCCAAGAGATGCAACCAGTCGTAAATTAAGAATACAATGTTAAATTTACATTATTACATGTTTATATTCATTTTCTGTAATATAAACACTTCGCTGAATTATATTTTGTTTTAATTTTGCCCGTGCTTTAGTATAGAACTGCGTATTTCTTAAGGTATGCAGTAAGATTTTTCAGTCATGGGAAGAATTTAACATTTATGCGCTAGTTCCACAGCATAGGAGGTAGTGAAGAGCATATGCCAATAGCAGAGCCACTTTCTCTTCAGTGTTATCACGCATGCGTTGGATGCTTAGTTAAGTGTCTTTCTTTCATGCATTCAAGAAGTTTTATTATTTATTTTCCATTTGTTACAAATTTCAATTCGTATAATTACATTTAAAAATATTGCAATCTTATTCTTTCTACATCATAAACTATAAGTATAAAAATGTGTTCGTTTTAAACCCTAAAATTCACAACAAGGTGAATGCCGCCTAAGTGGCTTAGTGGTAGAGTGGTCGGAACGGAACCAGGGGATGGTGGGTTCGAACCCTGGTGGGGCCGTTTCCTTTTCCAGTCAGGCGGGTGCTCGTGACTCGGGTGGAGTTCGCCGCGAAGCGGCGAACTATAAGATCGTTGGCCATTGGGAAAGCGAACTACCGCCGCAAAGCGGCGGTTGACCATTCTATTTTGCTGAAATGTATGATTAAAAAATAAAATTTGGAAAAAAAATCTTCCCTTCATTTCCGCAGACTGGCTTCGAACCCGGTGCGCCCAAACAGAAAGCGCGCCCCTTATCCACTACACCAATATCCCGACCTACACGAACGAGTCTCCGAACAATCTAAAAACGGTAACAAATGAAAAAGATTATCTGTGAGAAAATGTAAAAACATTCAGGAAGTTTTGTAGTTTTCGAGAAAATAACAATTGTTGAAAATGCATGAATTGAACTTGTCTGTATCCAATTCGGA